>JAQQZX010000023.1:27327500-27352676 GCA_030068355.1 Notoglanidium maculatum | reverse complement strand
TGTGTGTGTGTGTGTGTGTGTGTGTGTGTGTGTGTGTGTGTGTGTGTGTGTGTGTGTGTGTGTGTGTGTGTATGATTGCATCTGAGATATTGGGCTGTGATGTCCTCTCTGTTATATTGAAATGCTTGTGAGGTATAGAGAGTCTGTGTGTGTGTGTGTGCGGACCATGTTTATGTTACATTGTGGGGACCCAATGTACATAACAATTTTTACCTTTCGGGGACATTTATTTATTTATTAATATCCGGTATCAACGACTGAATTTGTTCATATTTGTTATGGAGTAAATAATATAATACAGTTGTATGTTGTTTATACCGAAGTCAGGCAACGTCAGAATCAGTACCTGGAGTTTTAAGGCTTCACCTGGAGTAAGAAAAATGCCAGCTTTAGTCGTTTCTGCAGTAACATCAGGTCTCAGCAGGTAATAATGCAATTATGGACCAAATAATTTTTATAAATCTCACAACTCTCTCAACGCGCTCCAGTCGTGCTATCAGAGACGCCTTTTCATTCGGAAAATAAAAATAAAAACGTTCACCGAATACGAATAGGTCGTAGCATGTGTTCAAGCACGCATTTAAAACATACAAACTAACAAACAGTGTATTGCGCAGGCTTTCATATAAAACAAAAAGCTATTATGTGCAGATGTTCGTAGAATGTCCATGTGTGTGTGTTTAAAAAAGAAAACAAAAATGTAGATTATGTGAAAAAAATCAAATGCGTGTGTGTTTAAAGATGTATAAAACAAAAAGAAAAGAAACCCTTCGCGCGGTTATAGGCATGCACGTGATCATTCATGTATTTAAAAAGGAAAAAAGCATGTATTATATGGAGCATAGAGAAAATTATACAAATGCATGCGTTCATTCATGTGTCAATTATATAAACGTGTAGAAGGGTTTGATGTGGATGGAGCGTAAGACCTTTGCTCGTTCTAACACAGGAAGCCGAGAGGTGTGTGAAACGTGTGTAAAGATTTCCGAAAGGCAGAATTGAAGTAAGCAGTCCAGGTGGGAACGTGAGGAGGTCAGGTACACGCAGGGTCGAGCGGGAAAACTAAAGACAGAGGAGTGGAAGTGCAGGTTAGCAGGCTGCCGGTGAGGACGAGGTGTGAAACGCACTGAAGTGAAACAGACTGGATTGGAAATCATAAAAACCAGAGAGAGGTTTAAGAGCTGGCGGTGTGTTTACGTGTGCTGTGGACCACTGTGGCAGTCGGCTAAAAAAAAACTCCCGGAACGCATTCGATGGGAATTGGCCCGAACACTCGGGAGATTTTCATGAAGTCCGTGGACAGAGTGAGATGTTATGTAAGAGCCCTCGAGTGTAGAGACGCTTCAGTCAGTCGAATGAACAATAAAAGAGAGAAAATAGCCAGGGATTTATTTTTTGTCTTTTTCATTCAAAACAGCAACGTGGGATTTCGAAATCACAGATTACGAATCCTGATCATGCCCAAGAGCTCCAAATCAGCAGTGCTGTCTGCGTGGGCGGGGCATACTCGCTGTCTCATGTCAATCACAGGCATCCGTCAGCCGGAGTATGCGGAAGACCGCGGATAGCACTTTCCTTCGAGTGTGTTACAGCAGCGAAGACTGGGAATGAAATGGGGTCTTGGAGATCCATCATGAACGTGAGATAATCATTCCATGTACCACATGTATGTGTAGAGACTCCAAAAAGCTTTCTCGAATCAAATAAAGGAAAAATACAGATGCAAGGCGTTAGGGTGCGCCAGCATAAAAGCTCACCAAATAAAAAAGTGTGCACTGGATACAATTTGAGACAAACGTGGGACGCATCGCTTCGAACGTCTTTGCATCGGTAAAATCCCATTTATTAATATATAATTATTAGCAGAATGTCTTTATTCTATAGAAATGGGTCCAATAATTTTTGACCAATATATGTTATATTTAGATTAATTCCACCTCTCTAAGCTCCATCACCAATTCTCATGTCTGATAGACGTATCACGTCGCTTTATAAGTACCTTTAATGTACGGGACTGTTAGCAGCGCGTCGAGGTACCGGGATGGAGCTGTGCGTCTCCACAGCATGTCCGAAAAAATCTTGAATCGAAACCTAATGAAAAATATTGACTAGCACTCAGAATTACAAGGGATGGAAATTTAGACACACGAAAGATGTTATATTTTTGTCAATTAACTTTTACAGATATTCAGTACAAACGATACAGAAAAGCTTAACGTGTGTGAAAATGGGACGATCGGAAATGGTTGAGTTTCTCTAATGGGGAAAAGTTAAAAGATAATTCCGTAAGCCTTCAATTCAAATAATTACTTGCGTAAGAGTTGGAAAGGGTTTAAAGAAAACAAAAAGAAGGAGAAGAGGAAGTAGCGCGCTACTCATTATAGAGGAAGAATATGAAATTTAACCGATTTAGCATTTGGATGAATATGAATGAGTCTATAATGTTATACAGACACAAGTCTTGGGGAAAAGAGTTCTTTGGATAATTACAGCTTCTTCACTTCCTTGTAGAGTTCTCTATAGGATCCTTAAGTCGAATAACAATTCTTGGCTCGCAGAACATTTCCGAGAATGTTATTTTTTTTAAATTTTGGATGCTGGAACGTTCCTTGAAGGTTTGTTTGGTTGTCCCGTGGTTTGCCAGGCCAGTTTATTGTATGTAAATATAAGGTTAGTTTTTGGTTTATTTGTAATGTTAGGAGAACCTTTGGAGAACGTTCCTGTTTGGTTGTCTTAACGTTCCCCTAAGCATTGCAGTAAAAGAAACCTTATGAAAACGTTCCAGGTAGGTTCTCTAAACGTTATAGGAACGTTCCTGTAACTATCACAGAAATAAGTTGTGTTTATTCATTTATTTATGGGGTAAATTAGTGAGTGAAATATTTCTTTATTTATCTGTTTATTTATGTATGTTTGCATGTATAATGATCAGGATGTTGTTTTTTTTTGTCATTTTTTTTTTAAGATAAGTGACCCCAAGCGGACGTTATGAATTAGGACTGACATTTGAATATATTATTATATCTCAGTAACGTGTGCGTGAAAAACATAAGTGACTAGAAATGGGAACTTTTTGCAATTCTTGAAACGGCTTTTGAAATATCAGTAAGAGACTGGAGAAATATCGAACACACAGAAACATCTGGCTCATCTGTTTTTGGTTTGTACTCGTTATTTCACGTCATGCATGTAAATCCGTATTCAGTAAACGTTTTTGCATCTTTTCATGTTCATTTTTCTACATTTAGTTGTTCCAATGAATCTGTATCTGTGCTCAGGAATTAGCACAGGGTTCTGGACGGATACGTTTCTCCTTCTTTGCGCTAGTGCTGCGTCTCACGATGGCTCGAGACTTAATAAACGCGTAGACTTTTTATTTAACCGTGTCTTGTTCGAAAATGTCATTTCAAAATATCAGCTCACAACATCCGTCTTAGCCGGAGCGATATTCGTAATATGAATGTGTAAAATAAATGAAAAAAACAAAAAAAAAACCAAAAGCGGAGAGTTTCGTGAGTTTTTCTTTTTCTTTTTGGGAACTCTTGCCTTAAGGTTTCTAAGTTTTCTAAGAGTTTGCATCACACGCGATAAACCGATTTTCAGAAGGTGAACGTTGTGTCGGTCTCTAAAGCAAAGACAATCACAAGGAGCCACGATCGTTCTTTTATCACAAAGATTATTAGATTTAGATGCTTATTATTAGCTCAGCGGGAAGCTGCGTGTTTAAGCTGCTAGGACGCAGTGAGGCTTTTCATCCGCTGGACGTACACGTCAGGTCTAAAGAGGCAGATTCATGGTGTCAGACTGTAGGGTGGCTGAATAATTACTATTAAATCCAGTTTTTAAAGTTATTATTCATTTGTAAAGATGATTCTATTAAACGTACAATGGACAAATAATCTCAGAATGAGGTACAGCTGATGATAGACGCGTCCACAAGTGATCGTTTACCTGAGAGCTGAAGGACGTTTGATCGCTCAGATTCAGAGAACCCTTCTACAGGTCGGAGAACACGTTTGGGACGAGAGAGAAAGAACACACAGCGTTTAATACGAAGAAGAATGGCAACGGTTTGGATAGTGCGTAATGCGCACTGTTAAAAAAAAGGCCAAGAAATTTCTAACAGCCTTTTAAGCGTTAACCCAAACGCTCGGCGAGATCACGTGACTCACAGGAGCGGCAGCGGCGACTCGCGTCTCGCGTCCAGCTGCACGAAGCTTTACTGGATTTAGCATTCGTTTTGCGATGCAGTGAACGTCATTTCATTGCATTTACAAACTTATTCAAAGTAAATGAGGTTTCCATAATGCATCGGTCACGTCAGCATGTTTCTTAGCAAGTGAACATATCTTGAATATTATGAGAAGATTATTATTTGAGAAATATAAAACCATTCTTTCACTTTCTAGACACACATTTACTCATTTCCGGATTAAAATCGTTGCAGTCGTTCAGAAAATAGTTTAGCTTCTTCCCAGAAAAAAAGCCCCACAAAACAATAAAATGTTTTTCTAACTTGAAATAAGTTCAAATGTCTACAAATAGGCTTAATAATGTTGCATTTTGTTAAAAACCAATCATTTCTTGCGAGCGTTGTCGAAACCATGCGCATCTGGTTAGCAAGTTCACTCAAAACAATTAACGAAGAAAGGATTTGTTTCTCATTTTTAAGCAAATATTTAGTATTAATCATTTAGAAATGTTTTTCTGTAAGTACTTGATCAGCGCGTGTTTTCCATCATGGTTAACATCATTAACAAATGACAACAAATTTTTTTTTTTTAAGTAAACAAAAGACTGTAATAAAGTACATATAAAGTATAAAAAGTATAAATATATAAAAATATAAATATATATATATATAAAAAAAAAACTTTCTGGCAAACATGCTGGCAGATTTTGGGTATTTTTTTACAGCGTAAGCAAACAGCCGTCGCTGTTCCGAGCCTGAAGATACCTTTAAGCACGAGCAGATCTACGTAACGAGCTAACTTTAGCTGAATAACTCTGGTGTGTAGAGAAGCTTTACTGTCATTTATTCATTCTGCATGCAGTTTTGGCACCGACAGCACGCAGCACGTCCAGCGCTACACATCCAGCTCTGTGCGTACGCATGATGTCTGGATTGTAAAAAGGAAAAAAATGTGTAAAATGGCTGTAATACGGTGTAATTATAATGTTTTACACTTGGATTCAAACTGATTCGGAGAAAACTGTAAAACATGTCCAGCCTCAAAACTGTGCTCCTTCATCATGCACATGCTCCTGTATATATTATTCAATTTATCATTTAATAACTTTTTAATGACTTTCAATTAACATGTTTTAACAAACAAATTTCCGTTGCTGCTCTGTACACGCTGCACAGTTTCAGGCAGCACGTATTAACGCCCCACAAAACCATTTCGATTTTGGTTTTGTACAACGTATGGTTTTTTTTTTATTATTATTGACATCTGTAGCTCTTTTTTTCCTCTCACACACACATTCACTTTTCTAACATTTCTGTCTTGTAGCTCTTGTTTTTTTATTCATTTATTTAGATCTTTTTTTCTTTCGTTTTGTTTTCGGCACGTGTTTATCAGCCCTATTTGACAGAACGGGTGTGTTTTAGGGACGGAAAAAAAAAATCACGTCCCATAATCGGCTTGTTAAAGCGAGCGAAGCCCTCGTCTCTGCGTCCCGCACTCGTCACGCCGCAGCGTCCCGCTAGTTTACAGGGAATTCAGGTTTAAGCAGCAGCACACACACGAGTCGCAGTGAATGACATGAGCATTGTTGCTTGAAAAAAAAAAAAGTTTGGAGTGCAGGAGTGGCAGTGAGAGAGCGAGAGCTTAATTATTCTCAGCAGGGAGCAGCGCGCAGGTAAAGAGGAGGCAGGATGGAGGAGGTTGTCCCCCGCCTGTTCTCATTCACAATGGGTAGAGGCGTTGCTATTTTAAAACACGCGTCTCTAAAAATCTCCTCATACTGTCATGTTGAAAATCCCAACACGCCCGTACCAGGCCCGGCCAATCAAGCTGCGGGAGCCAGGAATGGGGTCGGGTGTGTGCCGCTATCACGTCTTCGCTTCGGTGTAATTGACCGATCTATAACCTCGCCAATGCTTGGTTACGGTTGCTATGTAAAATACGAGTCGGATGCACCGACGGCCGTGCTCCTAAGCGTGCGTAATGAGGATTAAAGACGAGCGTTTGTGTTTGAAAGCAGCGGTCCAGACGCTACGGAAGAAAAAACCCATCACTGATGTTTCTTACACGCAGGTGATTTTAAATAAACGGCTTGGCGCAGCTAGAAAATCGACTTGTGGGTGTGGTCTGTGCAGATTTTTCATAATAAGGATGAAACAGTGGTTTGGTAGCCAAATGCATAGCATACAGCTAACTATAGGATGTATACACACACCACTTTTGCTACTGATTAACCTCGTACTGTGCATTCGATTAGCAAAGAAAGCTAACTATATTAGCTACGTACACTAATTAGAGGCACCCACGAGCTCTGCTACAGTCATACAGGACAGGATAAACACGTCCTTTCGTATTTGCATGTCAAATAGTAAATAGAATGAACTGAGAACTCAGGATCTGAAACTGTGAGCGTTGAACTGAAGAAACATCAGACCACACACACACACACACACACACACACACACACACACACACACACACACACACACACACGAATCGCTCGAGGTACTTCAAAAGTCGCTTTGTTACCGAAGTCGCAGCTCTGTGTCGCAAATGTGCACAGAAAACGAAAAGTGGCCTGTCTTTTGCTGGCGTGAACGTAAAGTAACCCTCCTCTAAGCATCTGTTCCACAGTGAACACTGACGGACCGTCCAGAAATACCGCAAGTCTGCAAATTTAACCCTCCTGACTCCGCCCACTCGCTAACACCCGGTAAACACGTCCATGCAACAGCTGTGCTCGGGAAGTCGGGCCGATTCTCAGCACATTTTTTCCCTGACCTGGTTATTGTATTTCTTTTTCTTTTTTTCTGTGAAGGTTAGAAATATGGATTTCCTGTATCGATAATGCGATAATCATGTAACAAAATAATAATCAGGATTGTTTTGATCAATACTGAAATCGCACGCATTAATCACAGTTATTCTGGCCAGGTAGAAAGTTTTATTACAGTTTTTCCGATTATGGTTGTAGATAAACCGTGTGCATGTGACATGTACGGACCTCAGAGTCAGAGCTGGGAACTGGGTGACGATACATGAGTACATAAATAAATGCATAGATAAGGCATGTCAGCGTGCAGTCATGACCACGGCAGTCCAGTCTGCGATTCTTCATCCATCTGATTTTGTCCTGACTGTTAGAACATTTTAATATGAACTCTACAATTCAATTCATTCACCTTTACACAAATCGAAAATTTGTAGGTGGATTTGCAGAGTAGTTACAAAAAACTCAGACTCTCCAGTTAACATGAATCATAAACTGATTTATTTTTAAATAAAAAGAGGGTTTTAATCATCGATATGGTGTCGTTTTCTATAAGGATGTGTTTAAGGTAGTCAGCGCTTTGGAACAGAGGTGAGGCTTAAAGCTGTAATACGCTTGTGTTTGTGTAGTTTTCAGTGTCGCAGAGGTAAAGATGTAACTTCTTTGGGACGGAGGGGTTCTGGTTTCTCTGGGGGTTTTTTGTCCCAAGTTCTTCAAGAGCGAGAGAAAAGGGATGCTGGTGACGGAACGACCGTTTTTAACCTAACTAAAGGACTGCGTGTGTGTGTGTGTGTGTGTGTGTGTGTGTGTGTGTGTGTGTGTGTGTTCTGACACCAGCACCTCTGCACTGTTAACGTGGGTGTCAGTCAAGCTGCTAATGCCAAACACTCTTGTAAATTGTAAACAAGCCTTAAGCACATAAACACACACTTATGTTCAGAGGATGAGAGGATGAAGGAGAGAGAGCGAGAGAGAGAGAGAGAGAGAGAAAGACTCGGATCAGTGCACAAAGAGGTTAATTAAGTGTCTAATGCAGTGGCAGGGCAGCCGCTTGACACTCATCCCCTTTAACAGGTTTATGGACGCGGTTGCGCTCTGCTGCTCTCCTCACAGTCTTCACGCCCGTAACTAAAAGCGGATAAAAATCACAGTGTGTCATTATTAAATAAATAAAAACATTGTTGGCAAATTGCTGTTGTATAAGACGGGTAAAAACACCTCAGGGAAAATAATTCGTTTCAGTCAGCGGCTTTGCATCATCACACTACTTTGTTGTTGATTGTTTTCCTGGAACAGCATGACATGGTGTGTTTAAATCGTTACTTAGCAACGAGCTACGCCGTGTGCTCCTTATTGTGGTCTGCACGTTAGGGCACGCTAGGCACAATTAGCAAACGTAATCAAAAACTGACACAATTTACTACATCTTTGACGTTCAAACTCTTCCTGTTAGCTGGAACGTTTACGCTTTTATGGCGTTACATAGCCAATACTTTTTGTAGCCTTGAAGGGAAAATGTGTTTTTCTGCTGAATCACTCTCCGCTGAATCGTTTCCTCTCAGCGTGTCCGGAGCGGCCGCCGTGGACCTTAATGTGATCGTTTTTGATTGGTGAAACGATAGCGTGATGCAAGACATGACCTCATCGTGACCTCAGCGAGATGTGATGATGTGACTGATAGTGCAGAAGGAGCGAGCAGAACAGCAATCAAGTCAAAGGAAAATGCTAGGACATTGCTGAATGTAGCAGAGAGAAAGTGCATTTTTAACTGTAGGAGTGAAAACTACTTTTACAAGTAAAACTTTATTCACAAAATTACTTCAGGGAATGTAAAAGAATAAATGTAGCACATTACTACTAGAATATAATATGATCTTGAGATTGCGAGTTGTACACTTTTCTGTGTATGGTGTGTTAACCGGTTCATAATAACTCACTGTACTAAGCAACTTAATTGAGGTTATTTTCTTCCATTTATTTGCTTTTTTATTGCTTTTTCTTAATAAATAATAAAACCCGAAACTGTTGAAACGTATCCTGGATGTCTTTAGACAACAAGTTATCCTGGCATGTCAGTCATACACAGATTTCCGGAACTTCCTATTCTGTGTTTGTTTGTTTGTTTAAGAGCACAGAAGCTGAGATGCTTCTGGAATCCTGGAGAAGAAAAAAACTGTTATTATGTCGAGGGAAAGTCGATATCAGCTAAATAACTACGTTTTGCTAATGTAAGCAAGCCACACAAGCTGCTTACCTAAACTTCCCAGTTAGCTAGCTAGCTAACACAGCTGGGGAAACCTGCCTGCTTATTGAGATTTAAATGTTTGAACGTCAGCTGTCTCAAGAAACATTTTGTTTTGATAGCTTCAAAACAAACTTCAGCTTCTAACTCCAGCTCTGGAGCCGCTGCACAGCTAATATGGCTAACTTCAGTGTTATTAGCTAACACAAGACAGTATAAACTGGCATCTTGAGCCGTCATATTAGCACACGTCTTGAGATTATACAGTGTGACATCACAGGAAATGCTAAGACGGAGTAATTTATGTTAGCAAACGTTAGCAGTGTTATGTTGGTAATGTTAGCTGCTTAGCATAACTGTTGTTCCATAATATAGCTAGCTAGCTAACACAGCTATGATTTAGCATGATCAAGGAAGGAGTGTTAGTGCAGACTAAGTTATCAGTATAAATGAAAATTAATCTTTATTAATCTGAAAATAAACATTGATGCAGTCAGTGCCTGAATCGTTCTTCAAGCCTGGCAGCTGATATCGGCCATCCTTTCTTTATGTAAACAAGGGAATTTTTTTTTCATTTTTCCGTCAGGCGCTCTGCATGGCCTACCCCTTGCTCATATAATCCCTCGGCTCCTGATCCTAATCCTCCTACTTCCGGTCTCCCACTGACCGGGCCTGGTACATGGCAGATTGAGGATGAGGAGGCACTTAAGTGTGTGCTGTGATGAGTTATGTCCCTGTGTGTGTGTGTGTGTGTGTGTGTGTGTGTGTGTGTGTGTGTGTGTGTGTGTGTGTGCTGTTATCAGAGTGTGTGTAATTGGGTTCCGTGCGGGAGATGGCACTAGGGCCTGCACTGTCCGTGAAACTCTCGGGCCTCTCTATACCCTTCAGCCTGAAGGTGACTGCTAAAAGTGGCTTTGTTTTCTTATCTCTCCCACACACACACACACACACACACACACACAAACGTGCACTCTTCTCGAAGCACGGTAGGAGTTAATCAACATGGACAAGGGGTTTCTCTATCTGACACACTCTCCGTCTCCGTCTCCGTCTCACGCGCAGTTTCTTCATCTCTTTCCTCCTCCGTCTTTCTTCTACTCTCTCTCACATCTTTTCCCTTTCTTCACCTCACTTTAGGTGATTTTTGATCTGTTAGAATGGTGCTTAGTCACACAGCAGCCATTTTGATTGTGATGTCACGCTCAGGGTGATAAGAGGGCAGTTTATTAGTCACCTGAAGGACAAAAGGAGTGAGGACAGTGTTCCTGAAGTGAAGTTTAAATCCACAGTGTTGAAGATCCAGTACACTTACCAGACTGCAGGTTGTAGCTAGCGTGCAATAATGTAATAAACAGCCTACATTAATAATGGTCTAAAATTCATCTTATTCATTAATAATTAATCATTAATAAGACTTAAAATGTCTGATCATAAACCCTAATTAAAAGAAAATCACGCTTCAGTTCATGAGAAAACAAACCAGCTGATATTTGATTAGTACGCTTTTCATAAGGAATAAAGGAAAAATTCAGTGATGAGTTGGTGTGATGTAGAAGAGTCACTGTTGCTACACGGTTGAATATTTCCCTGTTTTATTCCTCTTATACAACAGCATGTTTATATTTAATTTTAATGCCATGGACCATCTGTAAAACAAGATATAAGCAGCTGTTCCCTCACTAGCATCTCTTTTATCTGTCTCTTAATGTTAATAAGACAAAAAAATGCACTTTGCCATGTCACTGAGAAAATGTCAAGTGTGAACTTTCTCATCCTGCAGACATCAGAGAACGTACAGCTTTACCTCTGACTAGGCGTGTAACGATACATCGTACGACAGGAAACTGTGGTACAACATTATGACGATTGGAATCAAGGATATAAAAATGTACCGTGATTATCATCAGGCTGCATAATCTCTTAGTTTTCTAATCTCTTTTTTAGCTGTAATTGTGTTGTTTAGACATCAGAGGGTGAAATAACAGACAATAGAGTGAATGCATGTGACGGCACCGTAGGCGGAAGTAACACGGCTCGAGTGCCGCAAAAAAAACGATCTAAAATGGAAATGAGCTTTTGTGCGATTGACAGTACAAACATATTCAACAAGAAATCAGAGCTATATTTTTTGCGAATTGTGAACCCAATGTCATTGCAGCATAACGGCTGAACTGAAAGCTTGCCTGTGAGGTAGAAAGTGCTAGCTAGCTCATTAAATGAGAAAGAAATTAGCACAGAAATGACAAGGTTCAGACATTTTGTTTATTTTGGAGCAGTAATTTGAATCTTTTGTTTAAGAAAAAAAGCTAACAAAAAATCTTGCATAAAAAAAAAACCCAGACTACAGATTACTCGTAACTTTGTTTGTAAATGACGATCATGGCATTTTTGACAACGTGACCTGTTTTTTATTTTGTCAAGCAGCATTAAAGCAAAACGAAATGACTCCACATTTCCTTAAAGAAGCAGAATTTAGCCAAAGCTGATCATTCCTCCTACATGCACTCACTCACTCCCACACACTCACACACTCCGTCTCTCAGTTCGGGATGAGTGTCAGTTTTACCTTTTTACCTCCACGGTTTGGCTCAGGACTCGCTCGCTCAGCCTCATCTCGCTTTTCCTCATCACCTTGGGCTGCAGCACAGAGGAACTCGTTATCCTCCACTGTAATCTCCTCCTCATTATCATCTTCATCTTCATCTTGGCTTTGGACAGAGGACTTGATAAGTGTAGCTGCCTGCGGCCGCCATGGTGGCCATGAGCCGGAGCTTTAAGAGCACTTGGGTTTCACATGAGCGAGCCATGTGTTAATGAGTCACCGAGCCGCTGAGTGCTGTCTGAGGGCTTGCAGAGAGGGGACGAGGGTCTGAAGCCTGGATTATGCCTCGTCAGAAGAGCTTTAGCTCGAGATGAACTACTTTTCTTCTTTTAATGCAACTTAGCTATTTGTATACAGGAAGTAGGAAGTAAGCTGGTTATTATTATGATGCTTCATCGATATTGGGATGAATCATGTCACGGTATCATGATATCATTTTATATTTGCTTTATTTATTAGCTTTTTATATTTTTCAAGAAATGCATTTAATTGCAAACTGTCACAGAGCAGCTGATTTGAGGATGAATTTTGTGTTTTATTTTTAATTGTTGTTTTCACATATTTGTATATTTTGGATTTTTATATATATTTTTCTAAATGTAAGATGTAGACATTTCTATAACTGATCAAAGAGCAACAATGCCATATACGTATATACTGTATATCATGACACACTGCATCATATACAATAGAAGAATCCTGATATGATCTTGTGATTGAGTTGTGAGCTTCTTGTGGAATCCCTCAGAGTTTAATGCTGAGCCCCATACACATCAAGTGGGTTTGCTATTTTTTTTTTATTATTGCTTTTAATTTCTTTTAATCTGATTTGGTAACTAGATCCTTACCACCAATTAGCTTTCAGCGATCATGCGACAGGGGGAGGGTGAGACATGTGAAACCAATCAACTGCTTTTATTTAGAAGCTATTGAGCAGTGTAACATGTTCAGAGGAAAGCGTTATCCGTCCTCTTCTCACACGTGAGCATGTCGGTGTTGCTCTGATTGACAGGGAAGCGAGAGTATCCTCCTCCAACCCAGACCGGGTTCTTCCTGTTTTGGACACTGATGGCTATGGCATCTGGATTCGAACTCGTCATTTCACAGTGATAAGATGGATCTTCTGTGTTGTCCACTTGGACTCTTCATCCCATGGCTGAGCTTGATGTCTGCTTTCAAATAAAAGTCGTTACAATATGTACAGTTTTATTGATGTGAACGTACTCGTGTGCTTCAGAGCTTTTCTCATTGTTCATGATCTTTCTATTGCTAAACGCATCCTGGGACGCTAGCCCAGCAGCAGGAGGAATAACCGGGAGAAGATGATGAACTGAAACAATCCTGGTAACCCTTGGTAGTAACAATGAGCATAATTCTGAGCAAGTGCTTCCTTTGGACTAAATTCATTTGGCGATGACTTCAATGGGTGAATGGAAAACTTCAATTTACACTCTTGTAGCTTATAACTTTACTTTTATTAGGCCAGAACGAGCGAGCTGTACTTTGTAATGCGTTCTGTGTGCCAGGTCACAGTGATTTCTGGGTAAAGTTCTGCTCCTGTATCGACTCGACCTCTCGCCCTTCCAATGGGTCACCTAACACACTTCACTTAAGCTAATAGAGTACTGGGGATTTCCCCAGGGGAAATGGCGAAGGTTATTGAAACCGGAGTGGACGGGGCGGGGACTACATCACTCCCTCTATCGCTCTTCCCATCAGCGTTCCAGCACCGGCTGCACCGGTTCTACTCTGTACTTCATCAGTGTTTCAATTAATCGCATCACATCCACTGCAGGGTGCACGCAGGGTCGGGCTGGTAGCGGAATACAAATAACGGCGTTACGTATTCCGAGTACAAACCCAGAGAATCTGCATTCAGCAAGATACGTTTTGAAAAGACAGACTTCAGGAAACAAGTCCTATTTTTTACATTTTTAGGAAAAGCCTTTTAGAATGTGTCCACACTAATTAAAAAACACCACCAATACTGGTTTATTGACTATTTTAAAATGATCACACACTTTTTGTGCACAGGTAAGTAGTGACAGCTCAAACACACATGTTACCTAATGCAGGTAATAAAAAAAAAACTCAAACAATTAATAAAATACATGTTAAAAAATAAAGGTTTTTGTTAACTGCACAGAACAACGGGATGACCTTTCAGACAATTAATCTGTTGTGATTCGTGACGGAGGATCAATCAGCTATAGATTGAAATAATTTGATCAGGGATGTGCTGATATTTCTTTTATCTGGCCGATCTGACCCGTGATACAAAGCAAGTGAGCCAAACGGTGCTACAAGTGCTGAGGGGAAAGTGAAATTAAAAAGCGATCTGAAGTTAAATGTTGTCATTGTGGCATTTTTCAATGTTAATTAATCCGAAGAATTTATAAAAGCAAGGAATTTTAATGAAAACGAAAAAAACTTTTTCTCTGAAGTGGAACTTGTCATCAGTCTGGCAGTTGATCGCTGTCTCTGACCATTAAATGTCATTTTCAAAGTTTGTTAAACCGAAGAATGTAATTAATTAAAAGTAAAGAATGTTAGCCAGACGTAACAGTGGAACTAAGGACAGTATTATTCTCACTGATCAGAATCAGCACCGGACAACGGTCATTAATACAGGGGTTACAGGAAAATGATCCACACCAGGATGGAGTGCTACGACTTGACCTGAAGCACAGGAGCCTGGTTTCTACTTGACGCACAATTTTGCGTACATCTACGTATCCTGTTTACACAAAGAAGGTTTAAAAGCAGCATCACTAATCGACACGTCAGAGCTAAAACGTCTGTCAGGGCACCTAATCGAGCTGATTTCATGCAACAGCTGTGTAGATCAGTGAATACTTTTCAGTGTAAGGTCAGAGTTTTCGATTTGAGACGTAGTTCATGACGCCAGTCACGACGACAGCGGAATGTTTACCTGAAGAGCCGTTTCTCTTTAAACGTACGCTGACGTCGTGAATGTTGTCATGGGCTGTGTCTGAAATTCAAAACTCTGACCTAACATTCAAAAGAATAGTGATGTAGAAAGGCTGGTATGCAAATCAGAGCTTTCAGTAGCCTTGATGGAGACGAGAGAGGTTTCGAAAACTTAATCGCAAACTGTAATAGGAAAATGGGATCGTTTTAGTACTCAGCAATGGTCTAGAATAGTTTTGAGACATGATGCTAGTTTGTTTAGTGGAGGTAGATGTACAGGGAGGTTTGTCCATATTTTGCTAAGCTGTGCTGGTCTGCGTGTCAGGATAATGCGAAAACAACCAGACACTTAACACACTTAACACACTTAATTTAAATGAGGTTTGCCTGAATGTTGCTCACAGTAGCATTTCAAAATATTAGTACGCAAAACCCATCTTTGACATTTTCTCTAACGAACCCATTTGTAAATCTAGCAACCCCATGTGGGGTCATGACCCCTAGATTGGGAACTCCTGGCTTAATATCATTCGGGAGTTGGTATTGGCTTTACTGAATAACATTTAATACCGCTTTGCTGTAACAAGCTGTGTCGGTTTTGCTGTTGGGTTAAAGTTACTGAAACTGGTTGTATATTTACAGTCATTTTCCAGTTTTGTTATAAAATGGGCTTGTCAGAGGTGTAGCGTACGACAACTGATCATCTTACCAACTGTCTGTAATGCGAAAGCTAAAGACTTTGTGAGAAAGCATTGTAAACTCTATTCTTAAGAGTCTTCCTTTATTAATTTGTTTTGCTCTCTAATTAATAGACACTCTGATCATGTTTATATGTTTCTTTTTTTTTTTTTTTTAACTCAACCTAATTTATTGATTTGATATTTCCCATGGCTTTTAAAAATCCACTGCCTGATTAATTATTTAGCCTGCCACAGAGAGCGGCAGAAAGTGATGACGTTCTCTCCGGGTGGAAAAACGAAACCTCACTCATCATCGCTGTATTATCCACAAATAGGCGAAAATCCCACTCGATATGCGCCGCTAATCAATAACCGCAGTGAGGAGAGAGTGATGGCGCATTAGCGGCTCGTTTCCTGCGCGCTTGTTTGTTTCGGCACAGATATGAAACCCTCAGAGCCTTATTAGAACCCGTTTGACATTTCAGCCTTTAATGAACTCATTATCAGCGTATGTTAATGGTGCTCTGGCAGGATGTGGCTCCGCGGCCTGATGGCCTGCCTGCATCCTGCGTCCTCCACGTCTTCTCTGTGTCCGTGTGCCTCGTACTCTGTGTATTGTGTCTGTGTGTGTGTTCACGTTCATGTCTGAGACCCTTGCTCTCTCCACCCTCAGGCTTTAATTACTGCGTTTGGATAATGAGTCAAATCCAATCAGCCTTCTCCTCTGCTCTTAATTAGTATGGAGCTTCCGTCACGGAGACGCCCGTCTCGCCTCCTTCACACCGGCTGCCCCAGAGTCACACTCACGCCCTCGCCTCCTCCCCTTTCACCTCCACACTTCATTCATATGTGCACACACACACACACACACACACACAAACATAGATGGAGGCAAGTGGAAGGAATTACAGAAAGAGGAGTTTATGTGGGTCAGAATTAGTATATAAAATTCACATTGTACACATACAGGAGGTGTGACTATGAAAGCAAAATATAGAATTTCAAAATTGGCTGTTCAATTCTTATGTGTAATAGCGAAAAGTGGGGCTTATGATTTTTTAAAATGATTTTAATGAAATGATTTTCCGCTAAATCTGTTTATGAATATGAAAAAGCGTCTGCTCTAAAATTCTGAAATAATTCTCATTACTTTGTTCCATTATGAATTGATTTGAACGTTACCTCTGCACATCAGTGTTCATGCACTTCCTAGAAATAAAAAATAAAAAAAGTCTTAGTGACCGCATCCTGCCTGGAGAGTTAACAATGGGGCGTGGCTTTCAAGGCTGCCAGCGAACGTTGATATCAAGGGCGTGGTTATCAGTGGGATGGAGTAGTGAGTAGATGGGTTGGGGTAGTTTTTAGGGGTGTGGTTGTGTCAGTGGGAGTGGTTATAATGGGTGTGGTTAGTAAGCGTGGTTAGTAATCAGTGGAAGTAGTTATCAGGGGTGTGGTTATCAATGGGAGTGGTTGTCAGGGGGTGTGGTTATCTATGGGAGTGGTTGTCAGGGGGTGTGGTTATCTATGGGAGTGGTTGTCAGGGGGTGTCTTTGTAACTTTGCATATCAAACTAATTTATTTATGGCAAATTGCAGGCCAGAGCTTCTTTTGTGTTAAAAAAAAAATCACATGTGACACTGTAACGGCACTCTTACCATTCCTAGCCAGTATCGGCTAACTAATTAGCTTATCGTAGTCTCTAGATTAGATTTATTATTCTCAGTGATGAGGGTGAAATAGAGATTGGTGTAACTCTGCTTGGTGTTTGTCTTTACTGTAACTTTCGCTGGAGGGAGAAAATAAGAAAAATTTTAGCTGCTAGTGCAGTTAAAGTGGGGCATCACATATCGGTGAACGTCCCGAACGGATGCGCGCTTTTATTTTTAGTTACAATGCGATGCTAGAATATTGGCACTGAAGTCCTTTCGATTAAACGCATCGTAAATCTCCTGATATTCACTCCCTAATTGACACTTTGAGTTTTCACTGAGCTTGCGAACTGATTGGTTAGGATGCAAAGAAAAAGAAAAACCTTTGCCGTCATTTTTCCATTCTTTTCTGAAATAATCTTTTTTCGGCTTTGGAAGCCCCGCTGTGACTAAAAAGCGCAGGTTGCAGAGTTTTTCCCCCCATATGGTTCCCTGTAAAGCATTGGAGGCTGAGGGAGAAACTCTAAAAGCAGTCTGAGAGCGTCCGTGATCCTTCAGTCTCTCTCCGTCTTCCTTACTCTTCTCATTCTACACTAAACACATCCTTATTGTTCTCACCGGTATAAGACCTTCTCGTAATAACATTAAGTATCCATTTACTTTTTTATCTATATTCAAGTTTGTACTCAAGAAAAAGAAAATCAACAAAAGCATTTCTCTGTGTTTTTCCTCAAAATGGATGTCATTTAGGTGTGGATTATTCAGCGTCTGTGCTGTAGATAACGTGTGTGTGTGTGTGAGACTTCTGTCAGTTTCCTGCACCACTCAGCTAATCCAGTGGTGATGGAGGAGAAAGCGACAGCGGCCTGCAGGCCCAGAACGCAGATAAAGATGAAGGCAGATAAAGAAAAAGACACTGGAGGACAGAGATTAGCTAGAGACGCTCACTAGCTGGATGCAGAGGACTCAGGGGAAATAACAGTGGCCTGGGTAGACGAGTCTATCGAGTCTGCACACGTGTGTGTGCGTGCATGTGCATATGTAAGCAAGAACGGGTCTGTAAGCACATTTAGCATGTGCGGCTGGGCAGGTGTGTGTGTGTTTGTGTGTGTGAATGCATGCATATCTAAGCAAGAACAAGTCTGTAAGCACATTTAGTATATGTGGCTGGGCAGGTGTGTGTGTGTGTGTGTAGGCATAATCCGTATTTTAAATGTTATTGCATACAGTATCATTGGCACTGAGAAACGAGTGCATTATATCGGGATTTTGGGTGCTTCATTTTAAGGACAGAAGTGTTTACCTGTCGGCTAAAATGCATCTCTTTTGAACTGAGTTCTGTATTAAATGTGTCTTGGGTGCATTCACACATGTATCATGCTGTACCTAATGTCTGTCAAGTGTCTAATCCTAATATCCACATTGTTTGGCTTCCCACTAGCTGTCGGAGCGCGGCTGTGGGGGTTTGTGTTCATGCAGCTACAGGAGCGTTAGTGAGGTCATGCGCTGATGTTGGGATGTCGAGGAGGCTCCAGTTCTAGTTCATCCCAAGGGTGTTCAGTGGGGTTGAGGTCAGGGCTCTGTGCAGGACACTCCAGTTCTTCCACTCCAACCTTAACACACCGTGTCCTCATGGAGCTGCTTTGTGCACAGGAGCATCGTCATGCTGTTTGAGTTCCGGTGAAGGGAAACTGTGAAGATTCAGCATACAAAGACACTCTATACAATTGTGTGCTTAAAAACTTTGTGGTAACAATTCGTGGAAAAACAACATATGGGTGTGATGGTTAGGGGTGCACATACTTTTGTTTGCGTTGACGTGCTGCTGATGTGTTAGGTCCAAAGTCGCAGTGTACATTCTGTTCAGGTTTGTGACACAAAACAAAATGATATGATAATGATAATACTATAATAATTCGTGAAATATTGTGAGATGATCATGTGATCATTCCCAGTCAGTAGTGCTGTATCAGAGATGATGGAATTGGCAATCATAAGCCAACTGAGATGCATCAAACATCATCATCACAAGCCACCTTCAGGCACATAAGAAGTCTGGCTGCATTGTGCCAGACAGGAGACAGCAACCAATTAAGAGAGACTGCGTGAGTGATAAACAAATGCGAGTGAGTGTCAATATGAGCTGGTGCCTTTTCTCTTTCAGTTGATGCAGTTAAATCTATTTGTTCTTTAATTTGGTGGAATCCTAGCGAATGATAGCTGATCCTTGTTGTGGATTTTGTATCGTTAGCCAGGTGTGAAGTTGTTGCGCTAGAGAACTCATGATAGACGACTAGTCATGGGAGGTGTTAGTTTTTGTTTATGTATTAAAAACTTGGTTCAGTCAGATGAGCTTGAGTCATCCGTGGCATCTGCTTACTCACAGCATGTATATTTATTGCTCTGTGTTTTGACTAGTGTGATAACACGATCCGCCTCGTGCCAAACATGTGTGACTGGTTGCAGCACAAAACACCAATTGGAAAATAAAATACACAGGGAATACAGACAAAGTAGTACAAATGCACACAGAGGGGATGGCTTTGTTGTATTTTAACTAGCTAGCAAGCTAGAGTTATTGGATAGTTCATCCTGAGTGGAGCTGCTCAAATTCATGTTCAGAGTCATGTGTATAAATGTTCATCATGCTCTCCATCGCACAACATGAGTGTTTGGGCATTTTTGTAATGCAGTGAAATCTGTGAATTGTAGTGATGTTTGTCTTGATTACAATAGTATGTGTGTGTGTGTGTGTAGACAGCAAAAGAGAGAGAGTAATTGTTTTGCGTTTGTGAGTCTGCATGGGCGTGATTTTTAATACATGAATATGTATATATCTGTGTGTGTGTGTGTGTGTGTGTGTGTGTGTGTGTGTGTGTGTGTGTGTGTGTGTGTGTGTGTGTGAGATGGCGCTCCTGCAGTGAGGCTGTGTGGCCTCGGTGTAATAGTTTAATCACTAGCCAGAGGTGTGGATCTGTGTGTTCGCTCCATAGGAGAGCTGAGAAAACACGGCTGCACACTGACAGGTGCTAATCCCACTGCGTGTGTGTGTGTGTGTGTGTGTTTGTAAGTAAATGTGTGTGTAAACGTACGTAGGATTGTGGTGAAGTGCCTAAACAATTAAACCTAAATCCTTCCACAAATCTGTATCTGTAATCTGCATGTGAATGTTGTGATTGGCTGCAGTGGTAACGGGGGCGGTAACTGAAGTCCAGTTGGTAACGGGGCACTTGGGCAGGAACTGGCGTCCGATTAGTTGCAGTGGAATTGGGTTTGGAACTGTGGTCCAACTGGTTAATCTGGCACTGGGGGCAGGATGTGGGGTGACACTGGTTGGGAGCTGTGGTCATGCTGGTTCCAGTGGAAATGGTGGAAGTAAGAGGGTCTGATAGGTTACAGTGGCATTGGAGGCAGTAACTGTAGTACAGTTGGTTACAGTGGCATTGGGGCAAGAAGTGGCTTTGAATGGTTACAGAGACATTGAGCCAGGAACTGTATTCCAGTTGTTTGCAGGGGCACTAGGAGGAGGAAGTGGAGTCTGACTGGTTACAGAGGCACTGGGGGACAGGAAGTCAGCTTTCAATTGGTTAAATTGGCACTGGGGACAGGAACTGTGGTCAACTTGGTTAAAATGGCATCAGGGGCAAAAATATTGTTTGTTGTTATGCACTGGTATTGGTGCTGGAACTATATGGCAACAGTCCAACTGCTCACAATGTTTTTGGGAGGAAACTGTGGTCCAACTGGTACCAGTGACATTAGGGCAGAGTCTTTGAGTGTCATTAGTTATATCAGAGATGGGATCAGGAACTATTGTGCCATGTGGTCCACTGGCTGCAGTGGTTTTAGGGGCAGGAATTACATAACTGCAGTCTGATTGGTCACAAGGGGGTGGAATGTGCAGTCCAAGTGGTTACAGTGGTATTGCAGGTAAGAACTGTGGATTGCTTGCAGGTGCTCTGGGGCAAAATTGCCAAATGTTTGTAGTGGTGGGGTAGGGTCTATAGTCTAGTTGATCTCAGCAGCACTGGGGTCACAGTGTCACTGGGGTTGGAAACTACAGTCAATATAGTGGTTGGGAAGTAAAATTCAGTTGGTTACAGAGGCGGTTCAGCAGCTAGAAATGGGTGTTATGAAAAACTGCTCTTGAATTAAATGTTGAATGAGGAGTGTTTGTGCTCTGTGTATGTGTGATTGAATTGGGGGTTGGAAGGAGTTGCATTGTTGACTTGAAGGATGTTGGCATGTATGAGCAACAGCTGTCATGTCTATAACTCAAAAAAAAGTCTTGAGGGAAAAGTTGTGGAGAAAAGACTTTGTAAACAAAACAAGAACTTTCTCTGTCAGTGCAGATGTATGTTGACATAACTCTGTATCGTGCGTATGGCTCGGCGCCGAGTCCTCAGCAGCAGCACGTCTCTGCGTGGTGTGTGTTGCAGTCTCTGTCACACGCACGCTCCCTCCCTCCTTGGCTTTCTTCTTCCGCCAGCACTCGGTAAGTGATTTTCCTTCGCCGCCGGCTGAGGCTTTGCAGGGGGAAGAGGATTTAATGTAGCGTGGAGGTAAGCAGCTGGGGGAATGATGAGAGTGTGTGAGAGAGCGGCGGGAAGAGTGCCTGACATTTTAAGTTTGGGAGAAAGCTGAAGAATCTTGAGCGGCTCAGGGGGTGAAGGACTTGACCTTGACCTTGGTGGTGAAAAAATTAATCCATATATGTTTCATTGTACCTTGATCTTTTTTCGTCCTTTAGTTATAAGTGCTAGAGCTAGAAAATGGAAAGGGACCAATTTTAAGTGCCAGATTTATAGTACCACATAATGGCTAAAAGATTTCATTCATTTCCACATAATAAGCAAGATATTTCTGATTTAATTTATCACAATCCCCCTGGTTAAAAATGTTACACAAGCGCAAAATGTTCATTGGTTTAGTATTTTGCAGGATGTAGCTGTAGTTGTATCTGGGGCAGAATGTGGGGTCCCTTTGGTTACAATGGCAGCTGGATCCGTACAGTGGTTTCAGGGAGAGGAAGTGAGGTCCAATTGGATACAGGGACATTGGAATTGGGAACTGTGGTTCAGATCAATTGGTTAAGGGGCAATGGGGCAAGAACTGCAGTGCAGTTGGGAACAGGGACATTGGAGGTGGAAACTGTGGATTACAGGGGCATCAGGAGAAGGAACTGTGGTCCAGTTGGTTACAGAAGTATTGGGGACAGGAACTGGGGGTCCAGTTGTTTAAAGGGGCACTGGGGACTGGAACTGTGATCTAACTGGTTGGAGTGGTATAGGTGGCAGGCACTGTGGTCCAGTTGGGTGCTCTGGTTACAAAATGTTCAGTCATTTAACAGTTGAAGGATGTTGGGCTTAAACCCTACTAACGGACTGCGTCAGTCTTCATAAAGTATATAATATCAAGTCTATATGTTTGCCATGAACTTTTTTTCACAACTTGCTGCTGTCTTTGTGCTCTGATCCCTTTGTGAAGCTCTCATCCCTGACCTGCTGTCTTTCAGCACGTCGTAAAGCTCAGCAGGTTCACAGTGAGCTAAGGCAACCACAATGCACAGGCTGAACAAATTCAGCACCATGGACAGTTCTTGAGATACGCGCACTCTCTCCTTCCTTTTGTCAACCAGTCTGTGCAGCCGGCCGGCAGCCATTTTGTGCCATTTTGCAAGGCCATGTCTGAAAGCCGAGGCTTTCTGAAAGCTCTTGTGTGCAGATAGAGCACGGCACTCGGCGCCTCTCTCAGGCCCACTCAGCCGAGCGCAGCGATTAACCCAACCGCACCTCTTTCCACGGCACACAGCTCTCTGCTTCTGTTCCCTCCGGCTAGCACTCTCACTTTTTGTCTCGCTCTGTCTCACTTGTTCTCTTTTCATTTTCTCTCGCTCTCTCTGTCTCTCTCTCTTACTTCGTGCTCTTTTGATCTCTCCTTCTGCTTCTTTTTCCATCTCACTCTGTCATTCTTTATCTCCCAGATTTTCTTCTGCTAACACCGCTAACCACTTTGTCCTTCTACTGTCTTTCACGTCATTCCTCTTCCCTCTTCCTTTTTTTCTCTGGCCTGAGACTTACTGAGTTCCTCTTGTTGCCATTTCCATCTCACAAAATTGCTCCTGGCTAATATAGTGTGTGATTAAAGAGTAACTAACATTAAGACAACATACATGGTCATTGTTTCCTGTTCTTCTTTCCCTGTCACCATGGTGGCTAATTAGTCGCACTCGTTACCTCGATCTAGTTTCTCTGTTTAAACCTCTGGTTTTCCTTTGTTTTGTTGTTGTAAGTCCATTGCTAGCTTTTTATATTTCTTCTGGCTGCATCAAACAAACTCAGGTCAACATGATCAGTATCCAAAAAAAAAAAAAACTGTGGAGGAATGTAAAACTGCAGCGTAGTCCCTCGACTTGACGAGTCGATTCCAACAGCACCGCTGACCGGCCGTTCCTAATTATGCCCATTTTTACTCCATCAACAGCAAATCCATGTGCAAATCCAGCTATCAGCTTCTCCCATGCAGTCAATCAGCGATGTATCTCAGCCATCCAGAAGTCCCACCCACTGGAAATGTTCAGTATATGATTGCCAGTTTCTACTCTCACTCTTTAATTATAACCAGTTCCTGAAGTCCTAACCAGTAGGTGAGTTCACTGCTGAGCTGGATCAAAAACATGAGTTTAATTTTTATATCTGACCAAAACAATGTGCTCAGAGATTAATTGTGTGCGTGTGATGGTTTTCTGACAAACAAATATTACAGATATATAATCTCATTTCACAGGAGTCTCTCTGAAGTCCTAGAAAGCCCTGAAGTGTAAATAGAGGGATGTGTAGGAATAGATTGCTAGCTAATCGGCTAATTAGTAGCTTGTATAAATCAACACGCTCAGCTATAGTCTGACAGGGCCGTTACACAAGCATAACCTCTGGCTGTATGAAGCTCAGCTGATAACATCATGTTTTATTTCATTCCCTGCCATCTCTCTGTGGTCACACTCATACATTTGCAGTGGATTATGGGTAATACACTGAGACTGTACCATATGAACGTCATAGTACTTGTTTTTTTTTCATGTATGTTTTGGGTTTTTTTTTTAACTCCATATTGGTTACTTTGGCCTGGATGCAGTGAGTTATCGAGTCTCGTTTTATCCTACTTTTCTTCTTACTTTGTCCTTTTCTTCATTCTTTATCTGCAGGTTTCTCATCTCCTGCACAGCTCGCAGCTCTCTTCTTCTCTCGCTACTCTTCTGGACTGAATAAAGCACGTTGATGACTCTTTTTCGTCTTTTCTCTCGCTACCTCTCTCATCTCCTTTCCTCTCATCTCCTCTCTTCTCTCTGTTGTCTATTTTCTGCTAACGCAGCACATCCTTGCCTCTGCCTCTTGTTTGTATTATATCCTTTTCTCCCGCTCGGTGGTTTTTTGCACTTGGCCCACACAAGCAGGATTGAATGGTTGATAAAAATGGGACACAATTTGTACGTCCTTTTATTCTAATCCATTCATCATCCTGGTCAGGGTCAGGAAGCTTTCTTAGTTTCATTATAGAAAATAAGCTAAGGTGTTTATTTGAAGGGAAATTGCATTAAAATCTTGTACCCTTGTGTCACACATAGATCTTGTCCAATTTTAATCCGTGCACTGGACGCTGAACAATATGAACATAACCTTTTGACGCAATTCTTTTTTTAGTTTTATCCAAGGTTACATTTTTGCCCTGTACAGCAGAGGTGTACAGATTCTGTCTGTCGGGCTTTTGTCACATGCATCAGGTATTGAAGGCAAGACTTGTGTGATGTTGTTATGTTTTAACATGAGGTGGAAGACGGGACACAAATGTGTAAACGTTACAATGAAATATCAATCCAGTGTCAAATTCGTAAACCGCAGAACGTGGGAAAGCGAGCTTAGTAAACATACACATAGACACTGAAGGAGACTTCTCTGCAAATGTATAAATAGATGTACACAATCAGGCAAAAAGGGCGCGGAGACATCAAAACAATGGTGGTGTGGTGCGGTGGTTAGCACTGTCGCCTCACAGCAAGAAGGTCCTGGGTTCGATCCCCGGGTCACCCAGCGTGCCTTTCTGTGTGGAGTTTGC
>JAQQZX010000023.1:27295611-27312218 GCA_030068355.1 Notoglanidium maculatum | reverse complement strand
GGGTCAGATGTGTTTCCTGATCCTTGTCCGGGAACTTACAAGTACCTGGAGATTCAGTATGAGTGTGTGCCATACAGTGAGTACACTCAGTGTGCTATCTCACACACACAGACGCGTGCAAATACACAAATACACACACGCACACATACACACACGGCATCATTCCCACCTCTCACACCCCTCGTCCCGTCACCGACACACCCCACCCCCAGCCCCCCTCCCATATCCTACCCAGACCCCACCTAACCCCTGAGGAAGTACCATTTACTTACACTCACTCAAACCACACACACACACACACACATACACACACATATGCCCGCACACAGACACACACAATCTTACACACTTGCACACGCTCACAAGTGCACTCGCTCACTCTGATGCACTCGCACTCAAACACACACACAGACGGACACTTTCTCCTCCTCTCGCTCTTTCTCTCTCTCTGCCTCACACTCACACACACACACACACACACACTCACATGCATTCACACCGCTAAACCCTTTTTCTCCATCAACAGTGCGATGCTCCAGAAACTGAGGGGAGATTTTCACATTGGCGAGGTGCTCCAACCCACACACACACACATATTCACACACACACACACACACACACACACGCTGACATTCCATACACATGTATGAGAATGTAAGCTTGTCCATATATGGAAGGTTTATTTATATTTTAAAGAAATAAAGCATTTGAGAAAGTCATTAGCATTCTGAAAGAACGAAAGTCATTAGCATTCTGATTTACAGATTTTTGTTAGCCAGCTAGCTAGTTAACCTGACAGGATTTAGGTCATATTCATAAATGTTCATAATCTACACTGCTAACACAAGCCAGCTAGCTAACATGAGCTAACCTGACAGAATTTCTCAGAGGACTTTAAATACATATCGGTTAAGGGTCAGCTATCTTCACTGCTAATGCTAGCTGGGTAACCTAAGCTAAACTGAACAGGATTTCTGAAGAGGATTTCATTTTTTAAATCAACACTGCTAGCTAACTAACTTGCGATAACCTCACCAGTTCCAAGAGGACCTCTAATACCTTTTGATTAAGGGTCAGTATTTTTCACTGCTAATGCTAGCACAAAAAAATGTGTGCTAACCTGACAGGATTTATTGAAGGATGTTTAAATCACTTGAATAATCTGGGTTACCTGTTAAACCTAAGCTAACCTGACAGGATTTCTGAGAGGATTTATATTATATATGAAATGCTAATAGTCATTATTGCTAGCGCTCACTGCTTGCTAACATAAGCTAACCTGACAGCATTTCTGAGAGGTCTTTAAGTCATATTCAAGCATTTTCACAATATTTACTTCTAGATAGCTTGTTAAACTGATAGATACCTAAAAGAAAGCTAACAGAAGCTAACCTGACATAATTTGTAAGAGAATTCATGCAATAATGTTTATATAAGGAGCTAGTCTGACAGGATTAATGTGAGGATTATTAAGGCATATTAATAAAATCTAATAACCTTTACTGCTAACAGTAGCTAGCTAGTTAATATAAGCTAACCTGACAGGATCTCTGAGAAAAGTTAAGTCATGTTCATAAATGTTCATCTTCACTGCTACCTGCAGTCTTTATTACTAATCTTAACTGCATGCTAATATTAATCCTGCTATATAGAATCTTTAAACTCTTTCATTTATATCCATAGATGTTAATAATTTTTACTGTTAACTGCTAATCATAGCTAGCAGGATATCATGAGCTATCATAAAAGAAGAATTGAGAAAATCTTACCCCTTTGTGTGCAGTCATTTTTAGGGTGTGTGTGTGTGTGTGTGTGTGTGTGTGAGTGTGTGTGTTTAACACTGACAGCTTCTAGCTTATTTTAGGTAACCCAGAACTGTGGATGTACTGTTTCTCGTAGCATTGTCTGGATTTTTGCACACTACAATCTAAATCCAAATAAACAGTGTCTGTGGATATTTTTGCAAACATAGTTTTGCTCCTCCACAAGAACAGAGTTCTCCAAAATGTCTTAGTCCAGATGAAAACATTTGGAAAAAAGCTCATGTGAGAACGCTAGCGCAGTGATAGCGCTGTAAGTCATACACTTACGCCAAACACCTGAAGAATAACTTGAGAATGGTTGAGAAAGTAAAATATGGAAAACTGCTAACATCACCAAGGATTAAAAAAAAGACAAATCTTAGTATTCGTAGTCTTAGTAGTCTGCCAAATGACATAAATGTAAAATGTAAATGTAGTATTCGTTATGTTCGTTATTCGTTATCCAGTGCTGCAGTAGAGCTCTGATCATAGGCTAATAAAAAAGAAAGCAAAATGAAATTGGAAATTTATTGTTTTTTTTAAATTACAGACCACAAGGAAACAACCTAATCAGCAGGCGTGAGTCACACACGCAGCTTCGCACGTGACGTAAAATTTCATTTTTGCATGGACAGGCCGAGGAAACCCAAAGAAAATTAGAGAATATTACACTTTCAGAAATATCTGCATGTAGAACACACACATACATATACAGTATATATATGTGTATATATATACACACATTGAAACACATTGTGGGGCGTGGCTAATGTGAAAATCTCCTGTCAGACAGTATCCCTTCCCCCTCATGTGTTCAGTGTTCCCAGCGTGCAGGTGGGAATGTGGGCGGGGCTTGGGAGGTCGGTATTGATAAAGGATTATGGGATATTAACCATGTTCTACAAATACCTGGGTCAGTTTCTCTCTCTTTCCTCAGGAGACGAAGAAGACATGAGTGTGAAGACTTGCCGGTGCTAGTAATATAACTTTCTCTCTTTTTTTCCTTCTTTTTTTAATTCCCTTCTCTTTCCTCTTTTCATCAATCCCTCTGGCTTTTTCACTTCACGTCCGTGAGCGCACCTCGCTTTCTTCTTCATGTAAATTCTGTAAATTCTGCTCTCTGTCGTTTGCTTTGCCGTTCTCTCGTTTTTCATTCCCTTGTTCTGTGATCCATTTAATGAGTTTCCCTTCGTCTGTCCGTCTCTCATTCGCTCTCCTCCTTCATTTCCTCCTCCTCTTGCTCTCTGTCCCATCTTTGTCACGCTTTCATCCTGTCTCCTGCTGTCTCCTGTAGCTTTTTCGTTCCCTTCCTTCTGTCTCTTGCAGGTATTTGGGACGTGTCCAGAACGGTTTCTCTTTCAGGAAAAAAAAAGTTTTTCCCTTTCTCACTCACACACACACACACACACACACACACACACACACACACACACACACACGCATGCATAAATTTAATCGAAAACATTCTGTCTTTTTGCAGCACTTTTTGACAACCCTCTGCCTGGTGGTCTTAAGCACGCACACACGCACGTACACACACATGCACTTGCACATACACACACACACACACACACACACACACACACTGCATATCTAATACACTCAGAGAGATTCACAATCAGCTCCTCGCCCTCTCTTTCCGTTTTTAGCTGCTCATATTTCCACTCAGCCTCTAATTCGCCAGTGCACATTTGGAGGAAGCATTAGCGTCAGGGAGCGTAAACTTACTGAAGCGGCACACGCGCCATACGTTTGGAAAGCACTGTATCGGATGAGTCAGTTTGCCTCGCCGCTTCATTTAGCTCATCACGAGCCTGTGTATTATTTCCCCTCTCCGCCGTGTCCAGGAAGTGTGTCTGAAATAGAGGTGCGAGCTGGCGTGATTAAGTAGCTGCTGAACTTGCGTTTTTAAAAAACTTTGTTTGTGGCATTAGAGCAGAGGAGAAGGACCCGATTCGGCGGTGATGAAAAGTTCCTCCTGTCTGAAGTGACAAAGAAGGAGCCAATTACCGGAATCCTCCGTCAGTCTCTTCTCCCCGAGGGACGGCCGCTGCTACCCTTCTCCCAGCACCACGTGCTCCAGCCTAGCGTGGAGCAATAAATAGAAACCAACCTCAATTAGATTCAGACGTCCACGCCGTTCCTATCCAAAACCCAGGAACGTCAAAGACGCCCTAATTTTTTAATTAACGGTGGAGGGTGGATTCGTGCGAGCCTCTGCGGAGATTTGTCGAGATTAATTGAATTTGCTGCAACTAATCGTTCTGTTCACGCCCAATCGTTTATGTCTCCAGGAGGCGTTTTCGGGCATGTTTACTCGTGAGCTCTTTTTTAATTATTATTATTTGTTCGTTTATTTATTTATTTAATTTCGTTTTCACTATGACCAGTTTTAAAGCTCTCATTCAAATACTGAGCCAGTAGTGGTGTTTCTCCATCAAGCAGAAATTATTTGAATGGTATGATTATTTATAATTATTTAAATGGTTGAGTCGGACATAATGTTAGTATATGGGCTAAAGAGCCTATCAGTATGTACAATAATAATAATAGTAATAATAATAATAATAGTGACTGTGCATTACGAATTAATAATAATAATTAAATGATTACTGCAACTGGAAGAGTCTAGCTACAGAATCGACACGCTAAGCTACCCAACTATTTAATACAAATCCTGTCTACATGACAAATATATATAATAACTCTGATTCGTCACCTGATGTAGCTGTACAGTCGTTTCTTCTTTGGACTCTCCGGCGTGTAACAGCAATGCACAACATATTGGGAATAGCGTCGCTTAACCAGGGTCGTATAGAGAAGGTGCAGGGGTCGAGATGGCATGAGAATATGGGGACGTTCCTAATTAGCATATTCATGTATATTCATAGATCATAGATTGCATTCATTATGAGGGTAAAGGTGTAGAGAAGAATTGCGCAGGTCATTTGAATATTTAAAAAAAATCAGCATTAATATCACTGTGTAGATTTTAAACAGTTAAATTTTACACATTCAGGTTTGCGTTAAAAGATCAACTTTGAAATGATCGATTCTGGTTGGTTTTTATTCATGCACTCGTTCTGACGCGTTACCGTTTCTATAGTAACAGCTCATTCACAGGGACTTGATTGGTGGATACGACTCATCATCTAAGCCTAATAAATCATTTTTCTGTATGGAGATGTTTATTTAACATTTGTGGAAGAAGTGTGCAGTGTCAGCGCAGTGTTACGGTCTACTGTCTCGTCTTATTAACTTCCAGAGAGACAAGAAAGAGAGGCTGCTGAGGGAACATCTGTTTACAGCTGCTGTATCGTCAGTGAGAACAGGAACTAGCTGGTTTTACAAACATTACAACAGTTAATGTAACTATAAAGGGATAAAAAAATGCAACATGTTCTGGGAAAATAAAACATTGTAATCGTTGGTTAGCTGTTGTGGATTAAGAGGAATGAAACACTGTTCGAAGAAAATAATCAACTGGTAACTCCTCTTCATATACACCACCCTGTCACTGATTATTTTCCTAAAGCAGCATGACGTGGAGTGTTGTATTCCTGACTTGCCATGCAGATGTCATGGAATATTCATCCTCACTTGATTTTGAATGAAAATAAAAAGGCTGGGAAGGCAGGATGGGTATAGTGTGTGTGTGTGTGTGTGTGTGTGTGTGTGTGTGTGTGTGTGTGTGTGTGTGTGTGTGTGTTTGCATGTTCTGCTGCAGCCTCCATGTTAACATCGGCCTGAGTCTAGGAAGTGACAGGAAAGCCAAACTTTCCGAGGTTTCCTTTACAATCCAGCTCTCATGCGCGCACACACACACACACACACACACACACACCACAGGCACTAATACGTTTCAAACAGTCACACTCTGCCAGCGGCAATCAAGCTCTCTGGCCCTCATGTTCCTCAGAAAAGAGACAGCTCCTCTGTAAACACACACACACTCACACACACACACACTTGTTCTCTCTGCATGCCGTAGCACAATCAGAGTCGGCCCTGTCGCAGCTCTGTCCCTGTCTATAATGACTCCTGTACAGTAAACGCAGTGGCCAGTCGCACAGACTCGTAATGAAGACTTGTTCAGCAGCACGGACAGCTCCCAGCGTTTCTCTCTGACAGCATCGACACAGCGCTACGCCCGCTCGCTAGTCCCAAAGACCGTGTACTGAGGTATGCTTAAAAAACGGTGGCACACATATATACACACTCCGGGCTTCTGCTTTAATTAGGTGACTAATAATACATTTGATACCCAGTTTCCTCCCAATTTAGTCCCAGCCAATTCCCACCTGCTAGCCGACTCTCCCGTATCGCACCACGGCTGAGCGAGAAGGTGAAGGCTGACATCTGCGTCCTCCAACACACGTCCAATTCAGTTCATTTATTCGATTTCTTTATATAACCATCACAGAGCGGCTTTAGATGTAGACTTCGATCTGTAATGAAGACGCAGCGAGGAAAAACCTACAGCACGTATTGAAGCCAACACATCTTTTGTTAAAGTGATGCTCACACAAACAGGAGAATTTCACTAATTTTGTATGCTCAAGCTAACAGGCGGCTGTGATTGGCCAGCGCCTTTCTGACACACAGTTAAAAACTTTAAACACTTACTTCAGTCAGGAGCGGAAGGAATAAAATGCTCAGCTTCTTGCTGTTGTTCGAAAAAAAGAAAAATCAAAGACCGGGTGGTTTTCTTACTCTTACCACACAGAAGTTGATTATTTATATATATAATATATAATTGTCAGTGTGCTGTTATAGGAAAATAATCATCAACAAGGTGATGTGATGAAGCCTGACCACACAGCTGATTAATTTCCCATAACAGCACATCCTAGTGATTGTTTTTTTATTCCTCCACTTATACCACACTAATTTACCAATGCTTACATTTTTAATGATAAATTTACCAATTGTTTATAGGTGTACTTAATAATGTGGAACCTCTGTCTCTGTTTCTAGCAACTATAAACACCTCTGACCTGAAAATGTTTCTGCCGTGGACAAGGTGTTGCTATAGAAATGATAACATATTAGAAATATAGATATAAAAATATAGAAAGTGAACACAAATCCACACAAAACAGAACTATGAATTCAACACTGCTGTGAGATAAAGCTGCTGATTTAAGAGGTTCTAAGACAGAGAGACACAAAGAGATAGAGACAGAGAGATGCGGAGAGAGAGAGACAGAGGGAGAGAGAGACAGAGAGATGCGGAGAGAGAGAGAGATGGAGAGAGAGAGAGAGAGACAGAGGGAGAGGGAGACAGAGAGTGACACAGAGAGAGAGAGAGATGCGGAGAGAGAGAGGGAGAGAGATGGAGAGAGAGAGAGAGCGAGACAGAGAGAGGGAGAGAGATGGAGAGAGAGACAGAGGGAGAGGGAGACAGATAGACACACAGAGAGAGAGACAGAGAGAGAGAGAGAGAGAGAGAGAGAGCGAGACAGAGAGATGTGGAGAGAGAGATGGACAGAGAGAGAGACAGAGATAGAGAGAGACAGAGAGAGTCAGAGAGAGAGATGGAGAGAGAGATGGAGAGACAGAGGGAGAGAGAGACAGAGAGAGTCAGAGAGAGAGATGGAGAGACAGAGGGAGAGGGAGACAGAGAGTGACACAAAGAGAGAGAGAGAAAGAGAGAGAAAAAGACACAGAGAGAGAGAAAGAGAGAGAGAATCATGTGCAGCTCAGCTTTTTCAGCGTTTTCACTTCCCCAGCTTTTCATTTCTCTTTTCACTTTGATATAGATACTTGTTATTTATATTACACAGCAATATCATAAAAGAGTATGAAAGCTGAAACGTTATTTGATCAGAAACAAATAAAATCCCAAAATCAAGCGCAGAATTGAGTTTTGATCCGAAAAAAAATCGGTAGAAACTGAAACGACAGAACAGCTTACACTGTGTATTTATATTCACACCCTCATAGAGGAAAAAGGTTCCTGCTGGGGTTTTAAAAGAGTTCTTTGGGTTCTTCTGTAAATAGGAACCGTTAAATGCTGTATGCGGTATTCGAAGTACAACCTCATTTAAAAAGAGTGAATTCATTTCATATAATTCTGTATATTCAGTTCATATAATGGCCGGAGCATTTCCTGTTAGCTCCCTGACGCAGGCATATTAGACAGGAAGTAAAGACAGAAGACACGAGGGTTCTGTACACGCGATGGATGTATGCAGTACGTTAAAAATGTTTAGTCATATTTACAGCGAGTGAATATTTGAAACAATTTTTTTCAATAAGGAATCAAACACTTCTCTTATATCATTAACTTACCAATGCTAACAATTGTTTTCTTAATGAACAAAGCATCGTTTTTTTATTCCTAGTTCCTGTTGTGTTATAGCAGCGATAAACAGTCGCTCCCTCGCCACTCGCTCCCTCGCGAGCCTCTCTTTTACTGTCTTAATAATAATTCCAAAAGATAATTCCAAAAAACCCCCACAAGAGTTACAGCTTCACCTCTGACACTGGAGACTCCTTCCACGGATGTCGTCATACTGTTATTCTCGAGCTGTACACGTTCATGTGAATGAACTGTTACCGTAGAAACGGTAACGTATTAGTACAAGCACGTGAATCTAAACCAACCAGAATCCAGAATTAAAACCGTTTTAAATATTTCCTTGAACGTATTCATTAGCAGTAATGTGGGTGTTTAGGTAAGGATTAAAGCGAGCTGTTGCGTGAGCGGTGTTGCCAGCGACGGTGCGATCTGAAGGAGGAGGGAAATCCTAAACCGCCAGTTCTCCCAACTCCACCGAGAGCACACTGGAGCCGCGTGGCGAGCCCATTAGTCACCGTAAAGCCATTAGTTTATTAGTTTAGAAAATGTGGGAGACACTTTAGGGTCCAGTGGGAAATGTCCTTGTTTGTCTCCAGCTTCGGGTTACCATGACGGCGATACTACGACAACCGGCTGGGTGAAGAGCACACACTTCACTCGCCGCGTCTCAGCCCCTTCACCTTATCCATTCTAGCTCTCTTTTTCTCTCTGGATTAATGCGTGATAGATAAAGATTTTATTACACAGCAGTGAGTGTAACTAAATAAGTAACTAGACAACTAGCTTCCATTCCGCCCATTCCATGTTATTAAGTATAGCGTGTTTAACGACGAGCATTGCCACAATGCAGCTTTACAGCAATCCAGATATTAATTTCATCCCTAATGAGCTGAGGTCCCTAATGACATGAGGACATGAGGAAGAAACTGTGAGAGGAGACTCTAAAGAGAATCCATCCTCATCCAGGTGACGGTAGAAATCAAATGTGTGCTGTAAAGTCAAAAAGTGCTAATTGTGTACTCAGGAACTTGAGTATGAACATCAGGAGGCTTGAGTACAAACTGTTCTTAGCAATTAAAGTTAAAGCTATTCAAGGCAATATTTCCAAGCAGAAATACCGCTAATAAAAATACGAATCAGATGCGTTCACGAGCGTTTTCTTTCCCTTCAGCGTGATCATTTCGACGAGCCTTGTTCATGTACTAGGCTCGTCATTTAGACGTCTGCGACTGTATTTCTTCTTCGTTTATAGGATGATTTGTTTTTCTGTCATTCTGCTTCGGATCGAACTCATTTCATTTGCCAAACCAGCTAATAAAAAACGAAACAATAAATACATAATAACTTTGATCAAGCTTCGCGACTTTAAAACAGAAAGAAAGAGAAAAGAAGCAAAGAAATCAAATCACGGCCGGCTGCGCTTCTCAGACGTTCGCTTTGCTTTCGTCTGTTCTTTGATTTGTTTTTTCACACTTTTGTTTTTTTCCTGTCACCATTTTGTCATGTGCTCTTTTAGATTTATTTGAGTGTTTTTCTGACTTTCTCATTATTATATTAGCTGTTCATTTTTCTCCTCGGTCTTTGTTTTGCTTTTTTATTGACCTTTTTTTCTTGCGCTAATCCTGGTGCTAATTCTTATGATTTACTTAGTGCTTTTATTTGCACTTCCTGGTTTTATGTAAACCCTCTTAACTAATTTGAAAGCTCTTAGGGCATTATTATATTATTATATTTAATAATAGTAAAACAGTGATTTGGTCATTTTTTTCCCCTCTCATTTGTTCTCATCTGCTATTTTAAACAGTAACCTTTATTATTATTATTATTATTATTATTATTATTAGTTGTTGTTTTTTTCCTTATTATTTGTTCCTCTTTTTTTCTTAAATTATTTTATTTGAGTGTTTTCATTGCACCTCCTTGTTTCATTTAAACCTTTTTCCCTTCCTTTTTTCTGAAAGCACACAGTATTAACTGTAAAAGTGCTACACAAATACGTTCGACTCGAGCGTTTGGGAGGGAATCGCGGCTGCAGGCCGAGAGCGCTGCGAGTTATTTTAAGCACGTCTCATCCTCACCTCGTACACACACACCCACACACTCACACACACAGAGCGAGGACGGGCTGCACGTGAGGACGAGGCGCGGCTCACATCGCTCGCGCTTCAGAAGTCATTAATATGCATTAAGGCCGCATTATTAGCGGATCTCAAAACGTGTGTGTGACAAGCGCGAACGATTTGCTGCTGATTTTCCTCTCGATGCGACAGAGAGGTGAAGGAGAGACGACGGAAAATAAAGTGATGCTCTCTGCTGTCTCTCTCACACACACACACACACACACACAAACCTATCTGCCTCTCTTCCTCAGGTATGAGGTGCTGCAGTGTGTGTCTGTGTGTGTATGTGTGTGTGTGCGTTCATTAGAGAGTCTCGTTATCCTCTGAGTAATTGATGGTTTTTGGATAGACCGCTGGGTCGAGGGGGCGCAAGGACACAGAAATAAAGCTCCTCACACACCCACACACACACCCACTCACACATACACACACAATCACACTTAACAGCTTTATCCAGGCCTGTGTGTGCGTGTGTGTGTGTGACCGAGTCTGACTTGTTTGTGTGTCTTTTTCAGAGCAGATGGAAGAGGAAACGCCGATGGTTGGAGAAAATAACAGTTCCTCTTTTTTTTCCTTTTTCTTCTTCTCCTCTCTCTCCTGACTTTGTTCGTCTCCGTCACAGCTCCTGCCAGAGCCTCGTTAGTCGCATATGTTCATCATTTGCACTCTCGCTCGATTGTGGCTTTTTCTCTCTTCCTGCTTTACACTTCTCTACTCACGTGATGCCTCTCCCTCTCTTTCTGCCATCTCCATTCCCCCGTTCCCTCTCCTCTTCCGTTCTTCAACTCTCAGAGCCGCAGCATGACGGATCGTCGGGATTTATTCCGCTTAACGTGGAAAGCACTAATATTCAGGTAGTTTAGGAACAAAGCAGTGTGTGTGTGTGTGTGTGTGTGTGTGAGAGAGAGAGAGAGAGAGAGAGAGATTAGGTGATAACATTTAAAGGGCTAAAATTTAAACACAAATTGACTAGAAATAATAATAAATACAAGTATTAATGATTGTGATTATTAATAATTAATGATAATTACTGTTATTAGTATTATTAATAGAGCTTTTTTTTTGTAAGGTAAAAACATTAAAAGAGGAAAGAAGTATAGCATCATCTACAATTATTACCAAAATAACTCTATATATTTAATAAGAATCTTCACTTCACCTAAGGTATGGAAAGAAAGAAAGAAAGAAAGAAAGAAAGAAAGAAAGAAAGAAAGAAAGAATGAGTTCACTGCTGTATGCAACGTTGAAAATATATGAACAGTGAGCTCAGGATTTATAATTCAGAGTTCATAAACACAGATGCGTAGTTAGTCTCTTTTATTCAACTCATAGAGGAAGCTAAAAAATGGTCATGATTAAATCAGATCAATTTTATAGCCTACATCTCTCTCTCTCTCCTTCTCTCTATCTTTTTTCTTGTCTCTCTCTGTCTGTCTTTGTGTATGCGTCTCTCTCTGTATTTCTCTGTCTGTGTATGTACGTGCATCTCTCTCACTCTCTCTCACTCTCTCTCTCTCTTTCACATTGCCTGAAGGTGAAACATTGTGTGTGTGTGTTTTTTTTTAAACCAGGTCGTGTTGAAAAATAGCACGGAGTCCTCAGAGCTTCATCCGGAGCTCATATACATAACCGACTAGAGAGAGAGAGAGACAGCGTTAGAGAGAGAGAGAGAGAGAGAGAGAGAGTACTGTGTACAGTGATCACACACACAAACATACACACACACAAACGCACACACACATACACACTCCTAATGCCAGCTGTTTTCCTCTGCTGTCCCACCATCTTCACTCTGTGTGTGTGTGTGTGTGTGTGTGTGTGTGTTATTTTTAGAGAGCTCCACTAAAGAAATGAAGGGAAAATGTAGCTGAAACATAATGTAAAGTGTGATTATTATTTCTGTTTGATGGCCTCTGAATGTCTGAGTCTAGACGGTAATCAGACGCTTTCACCAGCGTTTCTCTCTCAAAGCCAAGCGCTGGGACGTCGCCATGAATAAGGGGCGTGGCTTATGTGATTGACAAGCTGTCAAAATGCATTATTGTGCTTGTATGTCTGACAAAAACAGCTGTTAACACTCGGAAAGAGAAAAATAAACAGATCAAAATACAGCTCTGTGTTCTGTTCGGTCTGTGATTATAAAAGTCCTGAATGAGTGTTTAGCAGTAAAGTGACTCAGGAGTGACTCGGTATCAGCCTGTAACCTCGACTCAGCTGTCATTCAAGCAAAAACAAATTCATGGTGCATTAAAAATACCAGGAAAATTCCGCTACTTCGTCAGTGAAACTTACTTTAAATACTCACAAGCTACTCGTATTTAAAAAGTGATGATTCATTAAATCTAATTATAAAGTGACTCATGAATCGTTTAGACCTGAAGCTTTCCCTTTATCAGATTATCAAGCTCTTATAAAGACCATGATCAGATTATTGCCAGAATTAGACATTTTTTTGCAGTTATCAGATTATTTTGTATATTTAAACGCACCCTGAGTCCATTAGAGAGATGATGGCCCTGTGTAGAGCACCTATTCACAGAGAGAGATTTTAATGAACAGAAAAAAACCCATTCGCTGCATCGATATAAAAGTCAGGAACTGATATGACTCGACGCAGCAATCATAAATCGGTTATTATTAAAAAAAAAAAGGACAAACGACTGCTGTGTAAAAATGATTCATATTTTTAAATTGATGTGTAAATAACTTACAGGCTAGCAGGGGGCTTGCTCATAACTCTGATACTCCTGCAATTCAGATTCTCAACCAAATGTTTCATATATCGATCCAAGGATATTAAAATCGAATCGTACAGTATAATATCGATAGGATTGTCAAATAACGAATCATTACCTAAAGAATCGAATCCTATCAGATTCAGTGGCATCGTTAAAAATCAAATCGCTAACTTAAGAATCGTATCAGATGAGATTTAGTGACATCATCAAACATCGAATCATTACTTTGAGAATTTAAAAATCGTAGATTCAGTTGTATTGTATGCAACTCAATCGGTGCCTTATGAATCGAAATCGTATGGCTGTATCGTGTGGAAGCCTGAGGTTTTCACCCCTTATAAACATGAGGTAAGCAAAGTCCTGCCCTTCAATAAAAATATGAGCAGGGAAAAGTGTTGAGAAGACAGGTTGTGTTTTAAATTGACACTTTAAATGGCAGGAGAAAGTGTGGTGAAGAAGATCCGTTAGCGTTTTAGATAAGAGTCGCTTCTTTGGTGAAATTATATTGAACAAAAAGTCACAGGTCAGAGTGTCACAGCCGAGTGTAGAGTGCTAACAAACATCCCTTCCCTTCTGAGGAGCTTTCTAAAGCAGTGTGAGTCTGACATGCACCTACATCTGCACACACACACACACACCTCCTCCTCCACACACTCTGGGTGACACATAGTGACTTCACAGCACGTGCAGCACCACACGCCGATCACGTGCCCCACTCTCTCTCTCTCTCTCACACACACTCACACACACACACACACACACACACCATTCACATGTTAGCAGCAGGTTTACTTCCATGGGTACTGCTAACGCCACTAGTACAGCCAAATCACACACACACACACACCCACACACTCTCTCACACACACACACACACATTCACATTCACACACACTCACTCACACACACACATACCAGATGCACAGTCAAATGTGATGGAAAGACAACCTGTCACTCACTGTCACACTGTCTGTCTCTCGCTCACACACACACACACACACACACACACACACACTCCTCTCACTCTCACTCTCTCTCTCTCTCTTCCTCACTCCTCTCCTCTCACTGTTTTATTTCTTCTTCCAAATCACATAAAACAATAAATCAGAAGCAGGAAAAGATCGATGAAACAACCATCCGAAAGATTCACACTCAATAAGAGCATGATTTCGATTTCGATTAAAAAAAAAGCAAAAGTTCAACTCAGGGCACCTGCAAGAGATTAGAAAGTTTTAGAAGCATTACATTTATTTCACACAAAAAAAAAAGAAAAAAAAGAAGATAATTTTTTAAATTAACTTTATTTAATTGTGGAATTTGGTTGAATTCTTCTTTTCTTTTTTCTTTTCTTTTCCTGTCTGTACTTTACTTCACTTTTCTGAGAATGCCATCAGTTTCAGTGAGAAGTTTATTACATCACATCCTGTCTATCAGGACTTTCATGAGAAATTATCACTAATAATTTTCACCCTTCATATTTACACCTATCCAAATCAGGATCTAATTCTACATTGTGTTTATTAACGCTGCTGTATGTAAACTACATATCATACAATATCTAATAATATCTCCAATATCTTATATATATATATAATTATAAATCTAATTACTACAGAAAGAGAAAGAGACAAAGAGAGAGAGAATCTTATCTGTGGGCTTGAATACATTTTTTCCCATTTTTTAAGCATCCATTCTTTCCATTTGCTCCTGCACCATGACCTCCATCTATCTATCTCTCTATCTATCTGTCTGTCTGTCTGTCTGTCTGTCTGTCTGTCTCTCTTTTCCCTCACAGCTGCGGCGGAGCTTTACACATTTCCTTTTCCAGGGTTCTCTCCCTCACAGGGCCCGGAGCTGGCGAAGACGGACGTGAGGGCGGCGGGAGGGAAGAGTGTGGGAGGGAGGGAGGGAGAGGGGGATGATGATGGAGGGAGCAGGGGGGAGATGAGTGTGAAAGCCGTCAGTGTGTAAAGAAAAGAAGGAAGCCGGAGCAGGACGGGGTTATTGAAACAGAGTTAAAAGCAGTCGAGGCCATTCTCCCTCCTCATTTTTCACCTGAGTCATCCTTTCTCTAAAGAGCCAACAGCACACACACACACACACACACTCTTACACCCTCTCACATACACACACACATTCACACACACACACACTTATACATATACACACACACGTTCACACACAAAATAACATGATGTGTAGACAAGAGAGAAAGGACAAGCTTTTATTGAATCTCAATTTTCTCTTTTTCCTGCACCTGTTTTTCTTTTTTCTTTCAATCTTCTCTTCTGTCCTCTCTCTCCCTCTCTCTCAATCTCTCTCTCTCTCTCTCTCTCTCTCTCACTCTGCCTTTCTCTCTAATTCTGTCTCTTTTGTTCTGTCTTTATCTCCCTCTCTTTCTCCTTTTTTTCTGATGCTTGAATAGAAGTGGATCAAAAAGGTAAAGACCACAATGAACATAAAATCCACAGATCCCCCTCTCCTCTCTTCTCCTCTCATTCCCTTCTCCTCTCCTCTCCTAACCCAGCACCTTGTGTAGTGGTCATGTTCGATGTTCGCTTCCTTGCCCCTACCTTTTCTTTCTTCCTCGTCTTCTTCTTTCTCTCTTTTCTCTATCTCTTTTCCTGGTCCCGAATATCACTCTGTTGCCCCCGCAGCCTGTGAGCTCCTCGAGCCAGTCCCGTGTCTCGTTTTAGAGTTCAGTAGGTTGCTCTCGAGTGCCGTTATCAACGTGGAATCAACAGCCGCCTCTTACCCATAATGCTTTGCGAGTGGATGGGTTTACTGTCAGCAGAGAGCAGGAACATTGTGCAGGTTCACGAAGCAGGACGCAAGTGTGTAAACCCAGGTAATCAGGCGAATGAGCGGGACTCGAAAACCAGGAAACACAAAACAACGCATGGTAAACAATGACAAATAAGTCAGCATAAAACAAAGAAACAGCTGGGTGTATATACATGTGAATATATACAAACACACTAATGAAGAACTGACACAGAAAAGGTGAACACAATAGGGCAACGAAGCAGTGGCAGGAGATATGAGCGGAGCAAAACAAACACAAGCTCTTGTTTCCATGGCAACTATCTGCCCTCTTCCACACACATAAGCATGATTGACAGCTGTCGCTGTGATTGACAGGTCAGCCATGTTTTCACTACAGCTTATCGTAATTTTAATTTTATTCGTTTATTCTCTCGTCATTTACTGGTATTATCGGACACCTTCCTGCCATGACAGATGCTAAAATGGCAAACTAGCTACCTAGCTGTGATTGACAGGCGAGTGACATAATCTGCCCCTCCCACCCAGACAGCACAGCCAGTTTCGCTTTCTTGGGCTCCCCTGGCATCGTTGATATTGCGATTCTTTCACTTTTCCGTTGTGCCACTCAGGAGCCGCCGTTCAGAATTTTCAAGCCGCTCATCGAGGCAAAGTTACTCAACGTCGAGTACCTTTGAATTAAAAAGCTCTGAAATCTTGAGGATGAGAAGAGAGAATCGCATCAAGGTTGGCTAATAAAGCCACACCTTTCGTAGGGCGAGAAAGTGGAAAGTTTATCTCGAATTTCACGTTTAGTCAGTGTTACGAAACATTGATGACACCAGAGAAATAAAGCGTCATGTAAATCAGCGATGTGATG
>JAQQZX010000023.1:27290611-27293111 GCA_030068355.1 Notoglanidium maculatum | reverse complement strand
CCAGCCCTGGACAATTTCCAACCACGCTAACCGCCCATGTGTTTGCATAATCTCCATCCTGCTTCTCTAGCTCCACTAATGTGCATTCATCCCATTTAGACATCTGTATGGATGTATCATTGCACTCCTTTGCTGCACTGCACAATTGCGCGCCTGCTGGTTTGTTGCGTTTCTCCACCTTAATGTTACACAAAAACACTTCTTCCTGTCTGTCTCGCGTTAATCAGGCATGTAGTGGAGGATAAGCACTGTTACCATAAAACAGACACACACACACACACACACACAATCACTTATCATTTGCATAAGATCATCCTCTGTTTAATTTGATCACCTATCTTGACCACGCCCACTTCTCCTCACTCCACCCCTGACGCTTAAACCGCTAAATCCCGGCTGATTTATTGCATCACATGACTACCACGTGGCAACATTACTCATGGTGCTACCTTGGAAAATGTCCCCTAGATCCGTGTTCCAATGCTCTGGTTCCGGCGATGGAAAAAGAGTTTAGGGTTTACCTGTATTTTCGCCCCTACTACATCCCTGTGCCTCATCCCTTCTTCCTCTTCTCCCTTCTGTCCTGCCTTTCGCTTGAATTATTCCTAAGTCTTCGGTTCTGACTAAGATCAAGGATCCGTGCCACCTTCGGTCTTTAACACACGTTGCCTTAAGGATCAGGCGATTGATAAATTATAGACTCGGGGTATGTGCTTCTATACTCAGGTCCTGTCACTGTTAGACAGCTAGTGACGCACACGCACACACTGTCTCTCTTTCACACACACACACACCCACACACACACAAACACACACCGATTAAAATTTATATTTATACCTCGCTTTTGTGTCCATCTTTTATGTAGGACGCACCAGAGAGAAGATTGATACATGCAACACACACACACACACACACACACACACACACACACACACACACACACACAGAGAAAGAGTTTTGCATTTGTGTGCATATTGTTAAAAAGGCTCAAGGGTACACAGGTGTTTATGAATTTTAATGAGAGACTCAGATACAGATAGACCGCTCTGTACATGAAGCACCAAAGAGAGAGAGAGAGAGAGAGAGAGAGAGAGAGAGAGAGGGAGGATATTAGTGTTTTTTCCCCAAGATAAATTTCTCAAATCTGGAAAGTTTCTGGGATTTTTTTTCCAGAAATGTTGGAGGGTTTTAAATATTTGCAGGCTGTCCATCACACATGAAGGGGCGGGTTCATAAACAGGAAGTAGCATTAGGTGTAAAATCAACACCGAGGTGAGGATGATGCAATTTTCAGCTGATACAGAATCGCACTCAGCCATGTTGGCTAAAATATTTTAAAAAGTCACCAAGCTGCACATCACACCACGGACAGTATATTTTTAAGGCCATCCAGGGACGGACAATTGGAGTTTATTATCTCGCACCACGTGTGCAGCGGAGTCTCATGCCTGCTTCGGAAGGAAACGTAAAGAACCAGGCTAAAACACACCATCTAAAATATGACAAGCTAGTTAGCTAGTTAACAAGTGAGTGAGTTCTCAGATCCTCACAAAAGGAACTCCGCAGTCCTCATAGCCCTGTCCTGATAAAGTTTTAATATAGCATCAAAACAGCAGCAGGTTTTTAACTAACATTTTATCCGTCGCATTAAAAAAGATGCTGTTCGAGTCTCTGGCTGAGCCGCTAATTGCTATTCATTGCTATTTCACTCGAAATGCTATTAGCGCTGTTCTGTATTTTAATCAGTTCAATTGCTATTTCCACATCCTTGTGCATTATTAATTCGTTTTAAAAAGTCTCTTTGTTTTCCATACGAACTAACATTTAAAAATAGTTCCTGTCAGTGACCAGGATGGATCCAGACAGCAGGATTCAGGAGAACGGGGAAGGAGCACGTGGTATCAGGGTCATTCAACCAGGAAATGCAGGCCGTCCCAAAAGTCTGGATTCACAGGCAATTTATTTAAATTTAGATGTCAGAACAAATGCTCAAAATGACACGCTTGGATGTAAACGCTGAATACAAGAACGTTGAACGTTTCCTAAGGAGTCAGAGCTGATGTTACATACAGAAAAACCCCAATGGATCCAGACTTTTACGACATACTGTAAAGAACTGAAGTGATGTCTAAACCTGTATCCATGCATCCATTATCTGTAGCGCTTACATATATCTGTCAGGGTGACGGGGAACCCGCACAGGCACGGGGAGAACTCCGGACAGAAAGGCCCCAGTTGGACACCAGATCTGAAGCCAGAACCTTCTGCACCACTGTGCCTCCCTTTAAATATGTATGTATATACACTCCTGGGCAAAAACAATGAGGCAAACCTAATATTGCAAAACATGAAGCTTTTAATGGTCTCAACAAAAATTACTGGGCAGAAAATGAACAGGAAGTAAAAAAGCGCTCCCGAGACGTCGGCCTTCTTTTGCTGGTCGATGCTCGTTGCTGAAACTGTCGGGGGGAAAAGCTGGAAACTGGGAAGTTCACTTAC
>JAQQZX010000023.1:27276107-27290511 GCA_030068355.1 Notoglanidium maculatum | reverse complement strand
GGAACAACATGGACTCTTCTTTCTGTAAAAAGCCGTCTGCAGGTTTACCCACAAGCCTTCAACATTTAAAGGGAATCGAGGGAAAAGTAGTCCGACACCGATTTACTGTATCTGTTTGTTTCATTCATGCCCATTTTCCTGACCAATGATTTGCTGTTGAGACTATTAAAGCTTAAAGTTTTCAATATTGGGTTTGCCTTGTTTTGGTTTTTTTTTGCCCAGGAGTGTGTATCAAGTAAAAATAATAGATGTGAAAAAGTGCCTTTTTCCCCCCTTTTTTTTTTTGGTTAGTGGACCAGAGGGGAAAAAATACCAGCTGATAGAAATTAATTAATGATAAAGGTTAACAGTGAATGCATGCACTTATCCTGGCGTTCAGGCTACTGATTGGTCCTCTCGTGTTCCTGTTCAGAGATATTTATCTATCTGTACTAAAAACTACAACACAAAACTTGCTTATAGTTGAGATCTATGTGAGATCATTATATAAATGATAGTTATTCGTTACCAGAGATTAGTTACAGTAATAAAAACTTGGCCAGCGACCGAATATGAAACCTCTAAGGAAAAAAAAAAACAGAACCCGAGGCTTTAAAAACTCAGCTGTTAATGAAAACTGTTCACTCATTACAAGCTGCTACGATTTAAAAAATATTTAACTGGTATGGTGTATGTGTGGAGACTCCGCCGTGCTACGCTGGATCTCGAATCACACACCTTCACCTCCTACAGGGCTTCATCGTCTGATGTAAAAAGCAGAAATATATTAAATTGTTATGTTCAATTTCCAAATAATGCTGCTTCTTTCTAGTAATAAGGTAAATCTAGTAAATAAACACAATAAAAAAGTCTAGAAATAGGTTTAATAGGGTTATACTTGTTTTATAATCCTGTTACGAGATATATTACATGAATTTGTTCGTGTTCATGATATCTTCACCTCCTAGAATATCATTAATTTGCAGTGCTATAGGTAGTCATTTAGAACGCTCGCCTGATTGGCTAAACACAGGACTCATTTGCATAAAGTTAATTAAGTCGATTTGCATAAAGTTTCAGAACAAACGGGCAAGTGGACATGTAGCATGACTTTGCTGAACTTCCTGCTTCCCAGTGCTGACAATAAGACATCACACACACACACACACACACACACACACACACACACACTGTTTCACTGTTTTTTACTCAACACTAATCCAGAAGCAGCAGGACAACAGGCTTTTTTCCTCTCAGCGCCTCTATGTGTGGGTCTGTAATGTGTCTGTGTGTGTGTGTGTGTGTGTGTGTGTGTGTGTGTGTGTGTGTGTGCTTGTGTGTGTGTGTGTGTGTGTGTGTGTGTGTTTGTATGTGTGCGTGTGCGCACTTGTATATCTGCATATCCACCGTGTAGGTGTGTCTGTTTTGACACACATATAAGTGTGTATCTGTGTGTGTGTGTGTGTGTGTGTGTGTGTGTGTGTATCTATGTAGAATTATCATAGCTAATCTTGCTGCCATTGTCTTTAACCTCTTGCCGTCCGCAAACAGGCAGGACGTAATGTCGGAGCTCCGCTAGCCCACCTTAATGCAATGCTAATTCTCATTTCACAGGAATAACCTTTGACCTTTCTCCGTTTCCATTCCTCTTCTCTCCTTTGCCTCCACACACACACACACACACACACACACACACTCACTCACTCTTCTTTTTCCAGATTTCTGACTCTCTCTATCTTTCTTGCTTGCTCTCAAACTCGCTAACATGTTAACACACACACACACACACACACAGTTACATTTTCCTCTGTGCCTCTTTCCCCCCTCAAGCCCACATGCACTCACGCACACAAATGCACTCACACGCTGACACACGCCACGCTCACACACGCACTCACACACACATACACACACGTGCATGCACCATTAGCCATTCTGCGTGGTGAAGGTTTGATGTGGAGCGCAGCACTCTGCCCCCTGCTGGCTGTTCACTCCACCTGCCAGGAACAGGTGCCACATTCAATTAGAGCAGCAGGCTCTCGGTGGGAGGGGCTGGACCAGGTTTACTCTGGGCTGCAGAGTAGTACACACACACACACACACCTTTACACAACAGCTACAGCGATTGTTCCTCACCAGATGAGATAACTCCACCCATTTTTCAATCACTGATTAATTACCGTGGACATCTCGGCGCTGCAGATACGACAGCGCAGCCTAATGCCAAGTCAGTCACTGTTCCAGCTGGTTTGTTTTCCAGACTCTTACAACCTCTGTTTGTTTTTCTAGATCATTATAAGCTCATTAGCGTTCCTACACCATTAAAACCTTGTTAGTTTTTGTTAGAATGTTAAAATGTTATTACGTTTTTCTAAGGCATTATAATTTTAACTCTAAAGCATTACAACAGTGGAAAGTTTTCCACACCAGTAAAAGTTTGTTTTTTTTAGATTTACTGGAACATCATTATGTTTTTAATTAAACGTATTGATTTTTTTTTTTTTATATAGAACAGTTAAACCTTCTAACCTTCCAAGGTCATGAATTTTCCTGGAGCCTTCTACATCATTATAACTTTGCTTGTTTTGTTTTCTAGAACGTTGCAAACTCTTCGTTTAAACCTCAGTTGGAAACTCATTTCATTTTTCAGGAGCTTTCTGTCCTCGTTACTTATATTGCTTGAAACTTTATATATATACAGCACTGTGCAAAAGTCTGGCAGAGAAATGCTGTAAAGATGACTTCAAAAGTAATGAAATTAAATCTTTCAGCTTAAAAGAAAAGTACTAGTCTGTGCAGGAAACAGTAATAATGTAAAAAAAAGTCAATATCTAGTGTGGCGACCCTTTGCTTTTTTTCTCAAACAGTAATCCCAGGTACAGTGGATTTGTGCAGTTTTATAAAGAAATGAGCTGTAAGGGTTGCTGAGCATCTTGGAGAATTTGCCTCAGCTCTTCTGGAGACTTTGACTGACACATTTGCTTCCTTTTCTGCGGTGAAATCCGGCAGCCTTCATTACGTTTTTTGTCTGAAAAGTGTTCTCTTCCGTAACATGTAGCTTTCTTTTCTGACATTTTTCGAACATTGGTTTTTGGAAGAGTAATGCTGGAAATCTAAAATGTTTTGTACTGACTCAAGGATGCATATCTGTAACAAAATCTGTACTAAAAAAATAGGAAGACCTAAGACTTTTGCACAGTTCTGCTTTCTAGGACAGTTTTATAGTACTTCAATGGTTCACCTACAATTTTGGGACCTACTTTTTTCTCTTCTCTAGAACATTCAAACCTCACTGGTGTTCCAGACCATTAGAGCGACTACTAGCTTTCTACTGATTTGCGGTCTCGTTATTTTTCTCTAGCTCGTCGGAGCCGTGCTAGTTTGCCTTGAGCTATATGCATTTATTCTTTTTTAGATCATTCAAACTTTACTTTTCAAGAACTTTAGATGCATTTTCTACATAGTCATATCCGTATTCCAATATTTTCTAGAGCTCTAAGGTTTTCTACACCATTAAAACATTATTAGTCTTTCTCGAGGTCTATGCCAGCTGTATTTTTTTTTTCTTCTAGAAAATTAGACCATTGTCTGTTTTAGATTCATGTCCTTGTTGTTGTTGTTCTAGATCGCTGGAAACCTTTGCAGCGTTTCTTGTGCCGTATCTCCTCATTAGGTTCAATACAGCATTAAATCTTCTGTAGATTTCCAGAGCATTTGAGCCTTACTAGGTTTTCTATATAACCTTATTAGTTTTCCTAGATGAGTATTACTTTTTCTTGAGCTCTATGCGGTACAGCTTTAAAACCTCACTAGTATTGCAGAGCATTAGAGTCTTATTAGGTTTGCTATATAGTTAGACCCTTATTAGTTTTTCTGAAGATGTGTATCCTTATTAGTTTTTCTACAGATGCATAGCTGGATTAGTTTTCCTACATTATTAAAAGCTTCTTAACTTCTCCTGAGCTCTATAACATTGTCGTGGATTTTCAGAATACTGGAGCCTCACCAGGCTCAGCATTTTCTTTCCTTTTTTCTAGATCATTGCGACCCTGTTAGGTTTTCTGGTGTTCTTTGCCATCGTTACATTTAGAAGAGCATGAAATCGTCTTCAGTTTTCCAGAGCATCAGAGCTCTGCTAGGTTTTCTACAGTTAAAACCTTGTTCACGTTTCTAGAGACGTATGCCTTGGGGTTTTTTTTTTCTTTCTAGCTCAATGGACCTTTATTAGCCTTTCTTGAGCTTTGTAACTTTAGTATTGGTATTTTTCTAGACGGTAGGAACTTGTTTCCCTAGAGATGGCATAATTCCTATCTAGATCATAATAGTTTCTTTTCTAGCTCATTGGAGCCGTACTAGTTTTTGTTTCGAATGATAAAATCTCCCTCATGTTCTAGAGCAGTACAGACTCTACTTTTCTATGTAGTAGGCCCCTCGTTTATTTTTCCAGCTATGCATACCCTCATTTAATTTTTTTCACTTATATCACTGGAATCTTATTAGAGTTTTTTTTTTGTTCTAGTGTATTAAAACATGCCTAGCTGTCTAGAGCACTGCATTTCTAGAGATTTTCTACAGATACACAGTAAGTCCTCAGTGTTTTTTATAGCTCGTTAGAACCATGTTTGGGTTTCTTGAACTATACAGTTATACTTTTTTATTTCTAGAGTGTTAGGTCGACATTAGCAGCCAGCGTGCAGACCTGTTGGAGCCTTATCGCTGTGATGTCCATTAGACAGCCGGATGAGGGTTGGAGATTGCGTGAATGGCTGCTGCTTTGGAGGCTAAATGGCGAAGGGTGAGATAGAGAGAGAGCGAACGAGTGAGAGAAAGTACACCTACTTTATACCTCATTTGAAACCTAATTCCTTTTTATGGAGCTTTCAGTCTTCATTACTTAGATCGTCAGACGCTTATGTATAAAGCTTTTCTAGTACTTTCAACTCAGGTTAGGATTTTTTACAGCCTGTGTCAACCTGTTTCCTAGGTCTAGTTTTTCGACAGTTTTGGGACTTCCTTTATTTTTCTAGATTGTTAAATCCTCTTTAGATTTCCAGATCATTATTTTTAATGTTTAGGGGCTTTATTTTCTGGTATAAATGTTCAATAAGGCTGGAAGACTTGCACTGGGGTTTGAGTTAGCCACAAAGTCTGGTGTTGGTTTTGTCTGCATAGAAACTGGATGAATAGAGAGAGAGAGAGAGAGAGAGAGAGAGAGAGAGAGAGAGATTTAGAGTACACATACATGAGGATGGCTAGAGAGAGCACAGGTCAAGCTTAATAATTCCATAAATCCCCAGAGGTCAGTTGAAGACCTCTCAGAATTTTTTAGTGCCTGTGTGTGTGTGCGTGCATGTGTGTGTGTGTGTGTGTGTGTGTGTGTGTGTGTGTGGGTGGCATAAATCTCAGCAGAGTGTGTGCACTGTTGGGTGCAAGCTCTTAAAAGTAACCCAGACCTGAGCTCTGTGTCACGGTGGTACAGTGAAAGATTTAGCATGTGGTCAGTGTAATGGGGTACAGACTGAGCTGTGTGTGTGTGTGTGTGTGTGTGTGTGTGTGTGTGTGTGTGTGTGTGTGTGTTGGATCTGTCCCAATTCCTTTTCAACACAGTATGTTCATTCTTTATGGGTCACCTACATAGAGCAGGTCACCGTTCTGTTCTGTTCTGTTCTTCGCTGCGCGTTGCCATTTCCTGTTTCTCAGAGGAAGGCACGGACGATGCCTAATTCTCCCCGAAAAAAAATCTAATAATATCTGCTTTGACCTGTTCTTATTTGGGATTCAATAGATCCATGACGAGCGTCCGTCTTCACATTACCACTCAAAAACGTCTGAGAGAAATCTTTTCTTTTTTTCCTTTTTTTTTTTTTTTTTTGCATAAGTTTTAAACGCTACACTGAACTCCACAGAATTTCAGCCCTTGTGGTTATGGATATTATGCAAATATTTCTCTCCCATAATGAGCAAGTGTGGCGTCGGCTCGCCGCTTTTAGAGCTGCACAGCAAGATCCGGTTTGAATAATAACAATATTATCCATTTAGGCGAAACGAGAAGGGGTCCGAAAAAAAGAAAGAAAGGAAGAAAGAAAGATAGAAAGGAAAAGAAAGAAAACTATAAAATAAACATGAAACCAATGTGGAAATTCAATAAAGGCACAATAAAGCATGAGTAACACAAGTGAAAAGAAAACAATTAGAAAGTGTTTTTAAGTCTCGATTAAAATAACAAAAGGTAAAAACTTGTTATAGAAAGAAAGAAAGAAAGAAAGAAAGAGACTCTTCAGCTGTTTTTAAGCTCTGGTAATGGAGTAAGTGTGTGTGATGAAATGTCTGTGGGCAGTGAGTTCCTGATCTTTGGAGCCAGCTCCGTCCCTCGGCGAGCTCAGAATCTAATTTGGTGTAGACTCTGTGAAGTGTGTAAGGCAGCAGCGAGACATTTAAAAGCCAGTAACACCGTTTCAGAGACAGTAGAACAAGCAGGATGCAGCCAAAACCTTGTAATTCACTCCCTCTTCCTCCACGCCGTGGAAACGCCGCCGGCGGCACGCAGTCCAGATTGGCGGCCTCTCGTGGTCTTATTATAGGCGATCCACTGAAAAGTGCATTACAGTAGTTTTGGAGCGAGGAGGCAGTGAGTTTCTGAGGTGCGGCGGGGTCTAGTTTTGGGGAGCAGAAGGTTTCGAGTTTAAATCCCAGAAAACTGCCACAGAGCCACTGTAGCATCCAAAATAGACAGACAGGCAGACAGATAGACAGGCAGACAGGCAGACAAATAGACAGACAGGCAGACAGATAGACAGACAGACAGGCAGACAAATAGACAGACAGGCAGACAGATAGAAAGACAGATAGATAGAAAGACAGACAGTCTGACAGATAGATAGACAGACAGGCAGGCAGGCAGACAGACAGACGGGCAGCAAGACAAATAGACAGGCAGGCAGACAAATAGACAGACAGGCAGACAGACAGACAAGCAGATAGATAGAAAGACAGCTAGATAGACAGACAGACAAATATACAGGCAGACAAATAGACAGACAGGCAAGCAGACAGACAGGTAGACAGATAGATGGGCAGGCAGGCAGATAGACAGGCAGACAGATAGACAGACAGGCAGGCGGACAGACAGGAAGACAGATAGATAGACAGGCAGACAAATAGACAGACAGGCAGACAGATAGACAGACAGGCAGGCAGACAGACAGGAAGACAGATAAACGGGCAGGCAGGCAGACAAACAGACAGACAGATAGACAGACAGGCAGACAGAAAGACAATCAGACAGACAGAGGGAAATTGTTATTTTCAAAACTTCACACTGAGGCATGATTCCTCCATCGTTCAGATTAAACACTGACTGATTTCATATTACCTCCGAAAGTCTCTCGGAACTTCCTAATTGTTTATTTTATTATTTTAATATTGTTAATTTTATTGTTTATAAAAATATATTTTATATTCTTTTGTATTGTACCATTAATTCTAATAAAGTATTGATAAATGTATTTATTATTATTATTATTATTATTATTATTATTGTTGTTGTTATTGTTGCTGTTGTTTTGTTATTTGTAATTTCTAATTATTATTGGCATATTCTATTCATTTGTTAAATGCATTTTCCATTTTATTACTTATTAATATATTTTATTAATGTTAACAGTTTTTAATTATTTTCTATAGTTTCATTATTGTTATTTTCATTTTATTTATTGTTCTTTTATTACTGTTTGTTTATTTATTTATTTATTTCGACTTATTACTGTTACTATTTGCTTTACTTGTATTCCACTGAAATAAAATAACAAAGCTAAAATTATGTGCACCCATAACCCACGTTGGCATACACATGCGCGTTTGTTTGTTTGTTTGTTTGTTTATTTATTTAGCCTTTTTATAGTTAATGAACTGTTTTTTAACTGCTTATGAGTTAGAAGTTGATGAGAATCTCATATGAATAAATGTATAAAATGTAATAGTGTAGCTGCGACCGAAAAAAAAAAAAAATGCTGGCCTTCTTCCTCTCTCGGAGTGCCGTTCCTTCATCTACCTTTCGCTGTTTCCCCAATGAAAAGTTCCCACAAGTTCCCGGATCCTCCGCACCCGCCATGAGCTCCTACACCGTCACCATGGTGTGAGTGCGGACTATACTCCACCTGCCGAAGCCTCCTTTACCTTTTACCCGTTTCACAATTCCAGTGCTAATCCCACTACCACTAGCCCTTAAAAAGATTCTGTATGAAACAAAAAATCCTACACTTCATGAAGTTTCGATGTGTAGACCCAGATTTCACAGACTGTTTTTTTCCCTCTGTGCTTGAGTGGTGATGACATATGAGACAAACGCTGATATCCGTTACCTTTTTTCCCAACTGCTGCTCGTGTGGCCTCGAGCTAATCATTTAACAGCAGGCCGCTTTTTCGGTGCTGCAACCTGGCCACTGGTCCTCTTTAACCCCAGCATGAGGGCTTCCGAGAGACGAACAGCCCTACCTACCTACCTACTAAGATTAGAAATACAATTTAAAACCCGCAGACATACCGAGTTGCCCTCAAGCTTTCAGACCTACTTTAAAGCACAACAATAACGCTGCTACAGACCTCCGTGTCAGTGCCACCAGCCAAATAACACCTGATCAGCGATGGTGGTCCTGCGGGGGGTCGTGCTTGTTTTATGGATTAATGGATGTGGCTACAGTCTTTCATTTTATACCTACAGTGTGAATCAATATAAACCGATCATCTGGCCAGTAAATAGAGGTCCAAGCTAGGCTATCTGCCAACGTTCATATTGTCCAAGTGTTCATATTGTAAGCACCGATCAGGCTGAGTTCCTTCTGTCGCACTTAGATTCTCTTTTAGACACCATTTTCACCTAATTTTGGCAAAGTAGACTGACAAACTGGTCCATGTTGACAAATTTGCTAGTTATCAATAATATATGGAGTTTTAAGGTGCAATAGTACTTTTTTTTATTCTCACTTGTACAAATAAGCTGGAAGATATGTAGGGCATGATTAAAAAAAAAAAGAAGCAATTTGTTAGGCCATGGTTTGAGCAAAAGTGTTTCTGAGAACATCCATTTGGATTAGTTTGTGTTTGGACACGCCTCCTGTCAGTCATTTTGTTACACAGCCTACTCTACCCGCTGTCATAAGTCCTGGGGGCGGGGCTTCATGAACACGGGTGGGAATCATTCAAATGTTGAACTGGCTTGTTAGAGATGTAATCTTGGGAAAAAAGAAAAACAACTACTCTTGCCTAACGCACCTTTAAAATTACAGGATGTGAACATTTTTAGATGCTGCCCTCTCTGGTGGAAAAATGCTATAGAAATATATAAAGCTACCAAAATCCGGTACCTGAGTGAAAGTAGAGCTACCGTTACTAACATGAAGTCTTGTATTTACTTTGAAGGTGCGACAGTACCTGCTTTTTACTGCACGTCAGAGTCATTTTAACTGTATTACTTTGATTAATCAGTTTCCAGAGATCTCTCTGACCAAAACAGTATTTTTAGAAACATTAGAAAAATGACAAAGGTTTGTATTTATGAAACAAGGCAGAAACCGTTTCCTTAAATTAGATGGCACATTTTTTGAGCTTTTCTGTTCCCCCGAGGAGACACAGCGTGCATTTGAAAATAAATGAGTCATACCCCAGCCTCTTTTGATCCGCCGGGCATTTCTGAGCCTTTCCAAGCTGTATGTTATAGAAGGCTCACAGCTAGCTTTCTCTGCCGGTTCTAAGGCTCTGTGATTGATTTGCTTCAATCTGAAAGTGTGCTGTATTCTGATATTTTAGTCAATCCAGTAGTCTCCTACTTCAGACTAGGTAATGCTCGACATTGTGCAGAAAGTAATGGAGTTAAAGTAGGATATTTTGCTTGAGTCAAAGTGTAACGTGAAACAGTGGAACTTAAAAAAAAACAAAAAACCCAGAAGTATTACAGTACAATAATAAATGACTTGCATGTAGTTACTGAACCCAGTGCTACTATCTGTATCTGTTTAGTGTTCCAAAAATTCATATCTGTATCTGTATTCGGAGTTAAAACCAAAATGGGCGTGGCCTAAACAAAAAAAAATTATTATTTGTTGGATTATTATTACCTGTGGACCTGCTCACAATAGAACAAAATGGAGTTTGTTTTAATTCCTCAAACGTAAAGAAACTAGTCATTTACACCACCTTGACCAGGCAGTTACTAAGGATGAGCGAATGTCCATAAACAAATAACAACATTTTGAAATTGAGAAGTTTGGATTTGTTATTGCAGTGAGAACGTACCGAAAAAAGTACTGTTGGGTACCGGTACTGAATTCCAGGTACTGATATCGGTTCAAATGTGAACGGTACCCAATCCTAGTGAATAGAAAGTGTTTACTTTTAAGCGAGCATGAGCGAGCAAGTGGTCAAATATGAAGTCTATGAGACAAACATAATCCTTACTAAGTGCCTGCTTTAATACCAGCACTAGTTTCTTTATATTCTGGAAACCAATTAAATTCATTAGACCATAACGCAGGCAGGTCCACTCAAGGACATAGTGCTAGGGTTCATATTTAATTATAAATAAGATTACCAAAAAAAAAAAAAACCCTATTCAAGATTAGGCCACGCCCACTTCGGGTTTTAATACGAACAGGGCTATTTCGTATGCTGTATTGCAGTTTGAGATGCAGCTCGTGTGTCTCTGCGGCGTCACAGACGTGTTCTGAGAAAATAAGTAACTTCGACTGTGTCTGTCACAGTTCCATCATGCCAGGTGAAAGAACAAAAAGCTCCTGTTTGCTCAGGTGTAATCTCACAGCGAGCTGCGCTTTTGGCTCGTGTCTCACAGCAATAAATATGTTGCACACCAAAGGCAAGCAGCCGCCCCAGATGACTCGCTCTCATCTGATGTAACTGAGTCTGAAATCCGGAAAAATACAGAGAAGCTCACAGACACCTAGCTAGTGGGTCTCCAGCCTGCTGTCATGTCTAACATCACTAGGTAAACATATACGTTCCACAAGAAGCATAAATCAGACAAGGATAATATGGTCTGTCGTTAAGCAGCTTCCAAACAGTTCTGAGGACGAGTGAATGCCTGCTCTGGGTTTCCTCTGGGTTCTCCGGTTTCCTCTGATCTCTGATTAGTATAGCAGGATGTGGACTGGCTAAGCAAAATGGTTCCCAAGTGTTATTGGGTGTTTGATAAACTGATGATGGATAAATGTTTTTCTGTTCATCCAGTACAAAGCTGAAATTTGCTCTCGGACTGTAATAACTCTCCGTCTCGCCGCCGATTGGCTGAAGACTCCTGGCGGTCAGACTTCTTTTGTGCCCGAAGTTGGGATGTGATCATGTCGGTTACATGGGTGATTCACAGCAGCTCAGGACCTTTTTTTTTTTTTGTCTCACTAATGGATTTTCCCCCCTTTTTTAAAAAGAATTCTTCTGAAGAATTCTTTAAAGCAATAATGCTTTAAAACCCAGCTGGGGTTCGGCTATCTGGGGTAAATCTGACACGCTGGTGCTTTTCGTCCGTATCGTTATCCATCGTGGCTGTGGACGAGTTTCTCTACACTAAGAAATTCTGACACGCGAGATCGGGTTTCAACCACAGGATTAGTCCTTTAATGACCTGTATCTTAAACATCATTAGTTCTTTAACGGTGGACGCTGCGTATGAGGAAGAGGCTCCGTCAGCATCTCGTCGTCTAAGCTGCTTGGCTTCGTCCTCACAGTAAATTTTAGTGTGTGTGTGTGTGTGTGTTCCACTTACGAGTCAGGGTTATATTCACAAGCAGCTTATAAAATCGATTAGTGTAAGACCTTGTAGTGTCGTAAAGAACCAGCGGGAGTTTATCATGGAAATCCCCACCATTTTTTTTCTTCGCTCTCGCACTTCAGCTCCCCTGCGATATAACAGCGCAGATGATTCCGGCTTCCTCTATCTCTAAAAACACCCAGAGAATCCCTATCCTCCTCTGTCTCTCTTCTCATCTGGTCCCTCTCTTCTCACTCCTTCTTTTCACTCCCATTATTTCCTTCCTACTGTTTTTAGTTTCTCTGTTACCCTATTAATCTTTTCTTTTTCTTTTTTTTTGACTCTGTGTTCACACTTGCAGTGACGTGACGTGACAGAGCGAGCTCAAGTCACAGTTTTATTGAGAACCGGAGATTTAAAGCGACGGGGCGATGCGATGAATTCGACCCGAGTTTAACGTTATGCAAATGAGAAGGCAGTCGGCATGGTGACGGCTGACGGGATTAAAAAAATGCTGGAACTTTACCACGTTGCATTGTTCCTCGAACTCCCTGTTTGTTGACATAGACATTGGGACAATGGTTCTGTGTAGAACCCTACAATACTGAGATTTCTGTCAGAAATGGTTCCCAGTAGAAGTAGGAGGGGTTTTGTTTGTTCGTTTGTTTGTTTGTTTGTTTATAGCCCTATTCAGTGAATCCTTAAAGAGTCATAGTCATAATAGTCGTAATTAATAATCACGTTAAACGTAACTATTATGCGAGAATTCCACAAAAATCATAACGTGACCATGGAGTCGGATCATCAACTGATGACGAGCGGGTGCTTATACTTTTACAAAAGAAGGAGGAGAAAAGTGTTGATTGATCGCCAATATGCCCTTTGTGGATTTTGTTTGAGTTTTTCTGATTTCGGGGGAAAAAAATCAGTGAAGACCCGAAACATCAGAAGTGTTTTATTCCTTTTGTACAGCAATTTTATCAACAATTCCATTTTTCAATTTTGACGTGCCTTAATCAGTCTGTCTCTTTTTAAATGAAGTTTAGTATTATTTAGTCATTAGTTTGTCTCGTCTGTCCTGAAGATGTCATGAAATGTTTTTATAACCTGCGTTGCAGTTATAGCAAACTAATCAACTTCTGACCAATCAGAATGCAGAATTCAGCACGTGGCTCACGTTGCCCGTACAGGCGCAGAAAGGACGAGGAGCAAAAGAAAACGTCGTCAGAAGAGTGGAATGCTGTTTGCGAGTAGCTGCGATGACCTCTCACATGCGAGTGTTTTGTCGAGACTGACAGTGTTAGTGATGAAAACGTGAAAAGTGTATGATTTGTCACACCTGTCGTGTGTGTGTGTGTGTGTGTGTGTGTGTGTGTGTGTGTGTGTGTGTGTGTGTGTGTGCGCGCAGTGTAGCCGGAGAGGGTGTGAAGGAGAAAGGTGTGATACACAACATCCTCACCATAAAGGGTTTCTTCTGCTTCCTCTTCCTCCTAACCCTCTAATGAAGGCATGTGATGGTGGGATTAGTAGAGATGAGCAGAGCTGCAGCTGGGCTTGAGTGCTTATTCTTTTGCTTTGTGTAAATAGTGACTGTGAAAGAACAAAACCAACGGCAGTCAGTGAGCTCAGGAGGGCAAATCAATTACTGCAGTGTGAACACCGAGTTTCTCCCCTCCGTCCTCCTCTCCTCTGTCCTCTTCTCCTCTCCTCTGTCCTCCTCTTCTCTGTCCTCCTCTTCTCTGTCCTCCTCTCCTCTGTCCTCCTCTCCTCTGTCCTCCTCTCCTCTCCCCTCTGTCCTCCTCTCCTCTGTCCTCTTCTCCTCTCCTCTGTCCTCCTCTTCTCTGTCCTCCTCTCCTCTCCTCTGTCCTCCTCTCCTCTGTCCTCCTCTTCTCTGTCCTCCTCTCCTCTGTCCTCCTCTCCTCTGTCCTCCTCTCCTCTCTCCTCTGTCCTCCTCTCCTCTGTCCTCCTCTCCTCTCTCCTCTGTTCTCCTCCCCTCTGTCCTCCTCTCCTCTGTCCTCCTCTCCTCTCTCCTCTGTTCTCCTCTCCTCTGTTCTCCTCTCCTCTGTCCTCCTCTCTTTTACTTTTCTTTTCCCTTTTCCTTTTATTTTATTTCTTTTGGTTTTTACTTCCCCTTTCTTTCTTTTCTTGCTTTGTAATTTCCTTTCTTTTTCTTTCTACTCTTCCAGTCCTTTCCTGCCATTCCCTTTTCCTTTCCTTTTCCCATTCTGTTCTTTTCCTTTCCCTCTTTTATGTTTCTCTTCCATTTGTTTCTATTTTCTCTTCTTTCCTTTTCTCTCTTATGGTGTATCTCCATTCTGTTTCCTCCTTTTCCTTCTACCATTTATTTCCCTTCCCATCAAATAAAATTATTTTCCTTTATTTAATTCCTATTTCTTTCCCTTTTCATTTCTTAAATCTTCCTTTCTTTTATTTTTCTTTTCTTTTGTTGCCTTTTGCTTCTCTTTTCTTCCCCTTCCATTTTTACATTTAACAGTTTTCATTCCCGTATCGTTTCGTTGCTAGTTCCTTTCCGATTATTGTTCTTTTCATTTTAACATTTTTCCCTCTCCATCTCTCCCTCTCTCCCTCTCTCTCCCTCTCCCTCTCTCCCTCTCTCTCTCCCTCTCCCTCTCTCTCCCTCTCTCTCCCTCTCTCCCTCCCTCTCCCTCT
>JAQQZX010000023.1:27264138-27276007 GCA_030068355.1 Notoglanidium maculatum | reverse complement strand
CTCACACCCACCCCCTCACTCTCCCGCCCCCACGCTCTCCCCCCCTCTCGCGCTCTCTCCCTCTCTCGCCCTCTCTCTCTCTCCCTCTCTCTCCCTCTCTCTCCCTCTCTCTGGTTTCTCTCGGTCCCTCTGGACAGCTTCTCCAGGTCTCCCCAGTCTCTCGGCCTGAGTGTGTGAATCTGCGTCAGCCAAATAATTCACACTGCTCCCATGTGGGTCACCTTCTTCAGAGAACAGATATAGAAGTGACTGTGTGTGTGTGTGTGTGTGTGTGTGCGTGCGTGCGTGTGTGCGTGCGTGTGTGTATACATGTGTGTGCATCAGTGTGAAATCTCGTCTGTACGTGAGCATGCCACAGAATGAGCGAGTCAGGCCTTGCTGGTGTTTTGAAACGTGACAAAACATGGTCCTTATGTACATTCCCATCGATGGATGTCGAAGCACACTCCACACACTCCGCACACTCCACACACTTCACACGCTTCTCACACACTTCTCACACTCTCTACACATGCTCCACACACTCCACACACTCTCTGCACACACTGTACACACTCTCCACAAACTCTTCCACACTCTCTACGCATACTCCACACACTCTCTGCACACACTCTACACACACTCCACACACTCTTCCACACTCTCTTCACGCTCTCTGCACATACTCCACACACACTCCACACACTCTTCCACACTCCACACACTCTGCACACACTCTATACACTCTTCCACACTCTCTTCACACTCTCTGCACACACTCCACACACTCTTCCACACTCTCTTCACACTCTCTGCACACACTCCACACACTCTCCACACACTCTGCACACTCTCTTCACACTCTCTGCACACACTCTCCACACACTCTGCACACTCTCCACACACTCCACACTCTCCACACACTCTGCACACTCTCCACACACTCCACACTCTCTTCACACTCTCTGCACACACTCTCCACACACTCTGCACACTCTCCACACACTCCACACTCTACACACAATCTACACTCTACACACACTCTCCACACACTCCACACACACACGCCACACTCCACACACAAGCTGCACACACTCGCACTTTAAATAGAAACGCCCAACAAAAAGATCCTGATAAAGTAGGCCAGAGCTGAAACACACTTGCGGCCCGCAGCCAGAAGGCGCCTCATCCATCATAGCTCCCTAGCTGTAGTGCACTTCACTCGTCCCCTACTAACCACCATTTACATTCTTACATTCTCTCACTGCAAGCACAACCATTTATCTCATGCCTTCTCTCCAATCTCTCTCTCTCTCCCTCTCCCGTTCACTTCCTCCCCCTCTCTGTCTGTCTTCTTCTCTTTTCTTCTTCGATTTATATTCTAATCATTCACACCTTTCTGTCTGCCCTTTCTTCCTGTATTTCACTTTATTTTGTCCATTTCTTTTTTTTTCACCCCGTCTAATTTCTCCACTTCCTTCTCTCTGTCTCTCTCTTTCAATGTCCATCATTCTCTCTGCTTTTTCTTTTCTTGACTTTTTTCATCTTTTTGTTTTCACCTTCTATCATTATTATTTATCGGTGCTGTCTATGTATTATTTCACATCCTCCTCCTCTCTCTCTCTCTCTGTCTGTCTCTCTCTCTTTCTGTCTGTCTCTCTTACACTTCTCACTTTTTTCCATCACATATTTCCCATGTATGTCTCTCTCTTTATCTGTCTGTCTGTTTCTTTCTTTGGCTCTATCATCTCGCTTTCTCTCTGTCTCTCTCTCTTCCTGCCTCTGTCGCTATGTCTTTCTCTCTCTCTTTTTCTCTCATTTTAATACCTTTATTCCTCCATTTTCCCTCTTCCTATATTCCTGTCTTTTTCCCTCTCTCTTTTTCTGCTGTTATTCCTTTCAATTTCATGATCCCTGTCTCTCCCTCTTGTTCTCTCTCTCTCCCTTTCTCTCTCTCTCTCTCTCTCTCTCTCTCACACACACTCTCACACTGTCATTGACCATCAATCCCATCATTCTCTCACACTCTATTTATGTTTCCCTCGCTTTCCCTCTGTCTTTATTCTTACCATGCCATTATCCTTCTTTTGTCTCTTAATTTCTCTCTCTGTTACTCTTACGTTTTCTCTCTCTGTCTCTCTGTCTTCATTCCATCATCTCCTCTCTCTCTCTCTCTCTCTCTCTCTCTCTCTCTCTCTCTCCCTCTCTCTCTGCCTTCCTCTCCCCAGTCTTTGTATGTCCGGGGACTCTGTTCAGGGTTCAAGCGGCGAGTTCACAGCAGGAGGCGGAGCATCAGTCGGGGGCGTGGTGCAAAGACCCGCTGCAGTCAGGTGACCGGCTGTACGTGATGCCGTGGACGCCGTACCGCACGGACATTCTGTATGAATACGCTTCGTGGGACGACTTCACGAAGAACCGCGCCACCACCACCTACAAGTGAGCACTCGTCCATCTCATCCTCACATTCATCAACACAATCACAAATACACTAATTCACACTGTTTCCACTCCGCATGGATTATATTAATATGACAGCATGGTCTGGAGTGTGTTATTTCACTTATACCTCGGTGATTTGCCCACAATTCCAATGTTTTATTGACTAATGAACGGCATGTCGCACATTTTCATGGTTTATATTTAGATTTAATGTTGTGAAACATCTAAGACATCTAAGTTACTTCCTGTTAGCCCTTGTTTTAGCTGCGATAAACTCTAATTCCCTCATCAGCCTCAATCTTTTCTCTCTCTCGCTCTCTCTCTCTCTCTCTCTCTCTCTCTCTTTCTTTCTTTCTTTCTCTCGCTCTCTCTGTCTGAGTAACACAACCTGTCATTTCCCCGAAAAACCAGAAAGCATTAACTCTTCTGTCATGAAAACTTTCCTGTGCTGGGAAACTTTTCCGAGCACTGTGACTGTTATAAAGCACGTACACGCAAGACTCCTTCCATCGATTTTTAACAAATGTCTCCTAAGAAAAAATAATTTACACATTTACTATTATATGTTTTATTTGCGTAGTCAAACAATGCCTTTTTAATCTGTTTATTATTAGTCTTTGATTATTAGATAGCATATTTGAATATGCATTAATAGAAACATATTGTTTACGTTACGAGCAGAGCTACTTTCCGAAAAAAATCAAAGCAAACAGACACGTCGACCGGCATCTCTGTGCCAACTGACCACAAGTAGGGTGAAAGTTAACCGGATGAAATCTTTTAACTGTGGAATTAAGAAATCGATTGATGAAGAAAAATAATAAGCAATTATGTTTCCATATTTGTAAAATATGTTGTTTTTTTTTAATCTATGTAAATAATTCAGAAACCTTTGCGGAAATCTTCAATGTTAATTGGGAAGCAAAATATACATGGTTGTTTCTGTAGTATTCTCTAGAGCGAAGCACTACTCAATTCCGACTGGTTGCCACTGAACCGCACCGCAGCTCATTACCGTTATGTGTCCACCAGATGCGTTATTTGCGCTGGCAAATAACCTCAGTGTTAGAGCGTGAATGTCTTTCGCATTCCTTTGTTATAAATGTCAGAATTTCGTTTATGTTTATTGCCAGTAAATTAAGTTTTTTACACAAACGATGAATTTGTCTTGGTGTGATGGTGTAGACAATGGTACAAAAAGAGGAGAAATAGAAATAAAGATAAAAATGACACAAATAGGAATATGTAACATAGCAAACTACTACAGAGTCAGCCAAAAAAAATTTACACACACTTCAGGAACACTTCTACACATAAATGCCTGGAAGCTAACGGCCACCACTTTGAGCACCTCTTGTAATTGTAGAGGCCAAAGGGAACTTGTATTAATCTCGTGATGTCTGAATACATTTAGTATTAAAATATTTATACAAATCTTTCCCTTCCTGAAGTGTGTGTACATTTTTTTGGCTGACTCTGTATTTATAGAGTGTGCAAAATATGTAGAGTATGAATAGCATAAATGAGGGGGATGTTCAAAATACTAAAGTACTCGGCTGAGTGCGATGGAGTCCAACGTGCAAAGTATTATTTTGAAATTTTATTTAATGGCCTGAATAAGTGTTACACATTAATCACAAATGAATTGGTTCGCTACAATGAAGGAAATCGCGTTTATTTTAAATACTGATCAATGTTAGATGGTAAATAACCGGGTTGTCAGCGACAGCCAGGATCAGTTTCTCCTCTGCTACTGTTGTTGACAGTGTTGACATCGTAAGTCCCGCCCAGTCTTGACTGTGATTGGTCAGTGACATCGAGCTGTACGCTGAGGGTGTTTTTGTGGCGAGGACGCTGAACGCACCCAAGACTGAACGTCATAGGATTTGTACGGAAATCAGACGCTGGCTCACAGAAAATTAACTTCCTCTAGTTGCTTTCGATCTGAGAGCAACATGAGACTTCCTTTATAAGTGAATTATTATACGTTCTTCTCTCAGTTTCAGGGCAACGTGTGAAATTCTCAGCCGTGATAATCACAAACATTACACATACAGTGAATATGCAGGAGCATATCATGGAGCGATGCTGACAGCTACCCCCGTGCTAACAGTTAAGACTTTAAAAATGAAGCTAATGAGGTGTGAACAGGATATTCAGTTTTAAATTTTATATGCTGATTTCTTAATCGGATAAATAATATATTCCTTAAATAACTGTGCAAAAAAAAAATACATTATTTAAATACTCTATTATTTAAATAATGTGTTCCTGAATAATAATTATCATCTGACTAGTGGACTTTTGGACTCCAGACTACTTGATAACACGTTACGCCTCGGGTCTGAACGATTCTCGATGTTAATTGAACTCCTGTAGAATACGTATAACGCTCCTCATCCTCCAACCCACACCAGCACGTATTAATTCTGACGGATTAATTTAATTAAGTGAATACCCCAGCGTTTTTCACATAGTGTGTGTGTGTGTGTGTGTGTGTGTGTGTGTGTGTGTGTGTGTGTGTGTGTGTGTGTGTGTGTGTGTGTGTGATTACTGACAGGATCACGCTTCCCTGCAACGAGAAAAGAACAGAAAAAACTATAAAATGAACTTAAAACAGCAGTCTAAGGGCCAATAAATGTTGAAAAAGCGTGACTGTATAACGCGCATTCAAAACCAGAACCTTCACAGCGCAATAATAAAGGTGTTATGATGAAACATACATGAGAGGAAGGCTTCTTAAAATTGTTTTTATGCAATTTCCAACTTTCCAAGACTCAAAAGTAGTTCCGGTTACTTCTCGCTTTCCCTGCAGGTTCTGCGCTCTATTTGCAGACCGTAAACAGATTTACAGCTTTATTTGCGAACATCTTGGGCTGAAAAAAAAACTCATGAAAGCTTTCTGTAAAGTCATGTTTTGCATCAACGTTTATTAATAGTTCACCATCTGTTCTTAAACTTCCACTGTCAGTGAGTTTGGAGTAAAACTGGCGCAGTTTCTCTTTAACACACGACACTGAAGTTCTGTATTATCACCATGTTCAGATTTACATTATGTGAGGAATGAAGCACTCTGTGTCATGCTGTTATAGTAAAATAATCTACAACAGGGTGGTGTGATGAAGCGCAGCTAATGGAACCGCTCTGAAGTTAATGATTTTCCTATATCATTTTGTCTTGAAGTGTTTAATTCCTCTTATACAGCAGCAATTTGCCAACCATTACAATTTTGATTCATTAAAAAAATGACACATCATACTTTTTATCCATTTATAGCTACATGTAATGTTCGCGAAACAAGTTGGTTCCTGTTCTCACTTAGGTTATAGCGTATATAAGCGGTCATTTCCTCACATTTTCTCTCTATTAAAGTATAAAAAAAAAACAGCTTGTCATGTTAGAGAGAAACCACAAAGCGTAAACTCCTCTGTCCTGAAGATGTCAGAAAACGTAAAGTTACAGCTTTACCTCTGACACTGGAGACTCCTTCCATGAGTTAAATTAACATCTCCAAACGCCACATCAACCTTTTTTTTTTATTTGTGTATATGTGGATCATACACTGTATCAGTCCCTGTGAAGGTGCCATTACTACGGAAACAATAACGTATTTGAACGAGCGCTTTAATGTAAACCTGTGATTTGCAGCTGCGCTACGTTAAAGAAAGCGAATCCACACCTGCCGTCCAATCAGAATCGAGAATTCAACAGAGCTGTGGTATAAATGTAATACATTTAATGTAAATTATATTAGTGTGACTTTAATTTAATGTAAATTACATTAGTATTGTTTCATTTATTTCTAACCTCAGTTGTACGAAATACCAATATTATGAAACTGTAATTTGGTTTAACTACATTCTAATTAATTATTGTAATGGAAATTGATTTCAAAGGGGCCGGCTTACCCTTCCCAGAATCCTCTGCTCCAGGAATCAAGTCACCGTTCTGAATGCCACAAACCTAGACCATAGCTCGTAGATTATTTTAGATATTTTAAACTCTTTATACCGATCCATTCCATTTTCCTATGATTATGATCCGTATGTAAAGGACCTGAACCGGAAAAGGAAAGAAAAGATGAGGCAGATTTTGTTCCACGTATGACACGTAAATGAAGAAAAAGTTTGAGATGCATCACTAACAGGGAATTTGCGGAGGTTTTGCTGCACAGAGAACGGTCACGTGCCTTCAAAACAAAAACAACGCAGTGGATTCTGGGAAGGATGAGCCGGCCCCTTCTATCTTATATCTGTGAAGTGTCATGTTGGAGATGAAACTCGAGCGTAATTCCGAACGTTAGTTATGGGATAATTTGTCTCCAGGCTGCCTAATCGAGTGGACGGGACGGGCTTCGTGGTGTACGATGGTGCCGTGTTCTACAACAAGGAGCGAACACGGAACATCGTCAAGTACGACCTGCGCACACGCATCAAAAGCGGCGAGGCCATCATCGCCAACGCCAACTACCATGACACCTCGCCATACCGCTGGGGAGGGAAGTCGGACATCGACCTCGCCGTGGACGAGAATGGCCTGTGGGTCATCTACGCCACCGAGAGCAACAACGGCCGCCTGGTGGTCAGTCAGGTGAGTCAGGGTGGAGAGTGTGTGTGTGTGTGTGTGTGTGTGTGTGTGTGTGTGTGTGTGTGTGTGTGTGTGTACATCATCTCCATCAATACACTCAAAAGCCCATGGCTTACTTTTGTAATAATTTATTAAATTAAACCATTATTGTCACATTCACTGTTATTTTTGGAGAGCGCAGAAATCTTTAACAATTCACAACAACAACAACAAAAATAAATGAAACAAAGTAACACAAGCAAACACAATTAGCTCAACTTAATTATCTACTACTATAAACACTTATTCTTTATTAACTTCCCAAATGCTGTTTTTTTAAGGACAAAGGAGTCATTTAAAGCAGATTGATTCAGTAAATATCTACACTGAGCTGCTTATTTTCTGTAAAATTGCATTTTAATTCTTTTTACTTGAAAGGTTTAATATTAAAATGTCAGAGTTTATTTAGAGAATGTGGCAAACGCCAAACAGAAAAATGTGCTCCGTTAGTGATGGTTGGTGGTTGTTCAGTAGTTGCATGTTATATCACATAAACACGAGGGAACTCCATATGATACGCAATTAAATGATATGAAAATGCGACCATGATTCCGTCAAACAGTTTGGCAAAGAGTAGTATACGTAAATACATAAATATATAAATGTGACAGTCTGAAGTTTCAGAATGAGGACATGATCTGGGTGAAAAACACAATTCCACCAGTCCATTAAATCAGATGTTAAGGTGGTCGGATGGATGTGTTCATGCTTTTTTATTCTTCCCTTTCCAAAACATGCAGTCTGAACTCGAACAGAGCCGCGCTGCATGGAAATACCCAGAAGTCATGATCCTCAACACGGCTAAACAAGAGGAGAGCAGGAAACTACAGAGCCGCAGATCACTGAAGTCAGGACAGAATTACAATAGACACATGCAGTACACACACACACACACACACACACACACACACACGCACTGTATATACACAGACCAATGCAACTTGACAAGAAGACAACAAAACAAACTCTACACTATGAAATAATGATCTGGGAGAGTGGTCAGGGTGGAGCTGGGCTGCTCTTCCACACAGGAGGCATCTCTGTGCGTGCGTGTGTGTGTGTGTGTGTGTGTGTGTGTGTGTGTGTGTGAGAGAGAGAGATACTGACAGTGTGAAAGTCGTTTCCTCTGCTGCTGACACGCTGCTTTTCAGAAGTACAAGCTTTTCTGCTGCAAGTGAACGCAGCCCGTGTCGTCATAATGCATTTAAACTGAGACTTTCTCTGTCTCTGTCTCACTCTCTGTCCCTGTCTCACTCTCTGTCCCTCTCTCTGACTGTCCCTCTCTCTGTCTGTCTCTCTTTCTGTCACTCTCTCTCTCATTTTCTCTGTGTGTCCTTCTGTCTCTCTCTTTCTGTCTCTCTTTGTCTGTCTCTCTCTGTCTGTCTCACTTTCTCTCACTCTCTCTTTCTCACTCTCTCTCTCTCTCTGTCTCACTCTCTGTCTGTCCCTCTCTCTGTCTGTCTCTCTTTCTGTCACTCTGTCACTCATTTTCTCTGTCTGTCCTTCTGTCTCTCTCTTTCTGTCTCTCTGTCTGTCTCACTCTCTCTCTCTCACTCTCTCTTTCTCTCTCTCTCTCTCTCTGTCTGTCTCACTGCCTCTCACTCTCTCTCTGTCTCTCTCTTTCTCTCTCTTTCTCTCTCTCTGTCTGTCTGTCTCTCTCTCTGTCCCGGTCGCAGGTGAACCCGTATACGCTGCGTTTCGAGGGCACATGGGAGACGAGTTTCGACAAGCGGCTGGCGTCCAATGCCTTCATGGCGTGCGGCGTGCTGTACGCAGTGCGCTCCGTCTACCAGGACGACGACAGCGAGGCCGGCGGGGACCTGGTGCTGTACGCTTACAACACCAACCGCAACCAGGAGGAGCCTGTGCACATCATCTTCCCCAACCCCTACCAGTACATCTCGTCCATCGACTACAACCCCCGCGACAACCAGCTCTACGTCTGGAACAACTACAACGTGCTGCGCTACCCACTGGAGTTCGGACCGCCCGACCCCACCACAGGTAGAAACATCCACATCAGAAGCGATCAGGCCAAGCCGAGAATCAGATCAGTAATACGTGAGGAATAAAACACTCATGTTGCGCTTTTATAGGAAAATAACCAACATCATTCATTGCTGATTCATTTCCTACAACGGAGTGTTTGATTCCTTTTATAAATGAAACGCGCCACCTTTCTATTACTATCTTTGCAATAATACAGCAAAGTTCAAACGTAGGCTGAATCTGTAGCGTCTGCCCTTTCGAGACCACCTCATCACAGGATCATACGTGACTCACATACACAGTTATGAAGCGAAGAATACTTTCGGTTTGGCGCAGTTCAGTTCATTCGGTCGACATTGAGACACCGGCAATTTTAAGTCAGTTGTAGGAAATATTTTAGTAAATCAGACTTTAACTTTTCAGGTTTACAAGCAGATTGTCTCTTTACACAGTGCTTTAGGTCAAATAGGACCTCACTGTCCAGAGAGTTTCTGTTTCTGAACATTTTACATTTTAATGTTACATGCGCATTTAAAGGCAAATTTAAGAAAATATGCAAAAATTGAGAAAATGCTTTTGGGCCCCAGAGGGTTAAAGAACACTTTTTATCCACTTATTTAACGATTACATTTAACGATGTGTAAACTATTTAGTTCTTGCAGCTTCTCATATTATGGCGAAACAAAGCCAGCGGAGTGTAAACTGGTCTGTCCTGAAGATGTTGGGAAAACCTCTGTTTGTTGACACTGGAGATAAAACTTCTCCACAACACTAAATGTAATTATAAAAGGATATGTTGATGTTCTTTAATAAATAAGTAATTGAATTAGTTGTCAGATTGCTGTGGTGTAAGAGGAATAAAACGCTCTTATTGGATAATAAGCAAACAATACCTCCACTTAAGAAGATGATTAGATAACTATAATAACACATGGCCATGTTTGGAACAAATACCACACACAATATCCAACTTTGATTTTTTTTTCCACACGTTATTTATGCTTTATACTGCTAAAATATCCAATCCATCTTTCCTTCATCTGATTGAAGGGCAACTCTGATGGAAACGGAGCCCCAAATGTCTTTATTCCTGTCAAGGTCACAGCGACCAGAACATCAGTTGTGTAATATAAATAAAACCTAAGAACTGAGCTGAATGCATAAATCCTCATGTTTCGGGTCATCTTGACTCGGAAAGCACACAGAAGGTTAATGTGGTTATGCTAATAATGTTCCTGTGATCTGGGTGGAACTGAGAGAAAGAGCGATTAAGGAGAGATAAGGAGGGAGACACATGGTACACAAGCAATCGAGAGAAAGAGTAAGAGAGAGGAGGGAAAAAAGTAAGTGTGTGGGTGGAAGAGGAGCAGTAAGTTTCTATCTACAACTCTGTATCTACAAGGCCACACAATTAATTATGTTTTAATCATATTCATGCTTTTCAGCTTGCTAAGTTAATTAAACATAATCAGCTGGTAAGAGCTGATGCCCTTATATTAGAGATCATCATCATCGTCATCATCATCATCATCATTAATATCCCCATCATCATCAGCAGCAACAGCATCATATCCACAGTGGTTGCTATAGCAACAGTGCAGGTACGCTGAGTGGTATGGATAGATATCTGCAGCGTGGAGATTTTCACTCTGGATCATGTTTTACATTACTGCAAATTTCTGATCACAGGACGAACAAAAATGACCCCAGAAAAAAAGAGAGATCTGACTTGGAAACACATGGAAATGTCTTGTCTGATTTGTCTTGTCTGGAATGAACCTAACTGTACTGAGTTGAACTGAACTGAAGTGAATGGAAACTAATCATACTCGTAAATACTAATCGTATTTAAACTGAACTGAATTTAAATGAATCACACTGAACTTAACAGCTGAACTAAACTGAGCTTAAACTAAACTTGAAACGAACTGAATTAAGTCAAACTGTAATGTAATGAACTGAACTGACATAAATGGAAACTAATAATACTGAATGTAACAGCTGAACTGAATTGAACTAAAATGAAGTGAAATGAATCAAATGGAACTTAGATGGATTAAACTCAAATGAACTAAACTGAACTGACCTGAATCGAGTCAAACTGTACGTGGTGAACTGAATCAAAATGAATTGAATTGAACTGAATTGAATCAACTTGAACTAAGCTGAACCGAACTGAATGGAGTTGAACTGTAATGAACCGAATTATAGTGAACTGAACTGAATTTAATAAAATAAAATTGACTCAGACTGTTTTTCTACCCAGAGAGGTTGTCTGCTCTACACGCAGGTTTAGTATTTTTTCATTCTGTCACACAACGGCGTTTTTGAAACACAAGCGCCGTCCTGTTACTCGTGTCATTACTCAGTGCTGAGCTGAGAGACAGGCAGAGAGAGACAGGCTGAGAGAGGCAGGCCGAGATAGACAAGCTGAGAGAGGCAGGCAGAGAGAGACAGGCTGAGAGAGACAGGCAGAGAGAGACAGGCTGAGAGAGACAGGCTGAGAGAGACAGGCCGAGATAGACAAGCTGAGAGAGGCAGGCAGAGAGAGACAGGCTGAGAGAGACAGGCTGAGAGAGACAAGCAGAGAGAGGCAGGCAGAGAGAGACAGGCAGAGAGAGACAGGCTGAGAGAGACAGGCCGAGATAATCAAGCTGAGAGAGGCAGGCAGAGAGAGACAGGCTGAGAGAGACAAGCAGAGAGAGACAGGCTGAGAGAGACAGGCAGAGAGAGACAGGCTGAGAGAGACAGGCCGAGATAGACAAGCTGAGAGAGGCAGGCAGAGAGAGACAGGCTGAGAGAGACAGGCTGAGAGAGGCAGGCAGAGAGAGACAGG
>JAQQZX010000023.1:27219013-27242945 GCA_030068355.1 Notoglanidium maculatum | reverse complement strand
GCCCAGGGTGTACCCCGCCTCTCGCCCCAAGATGCTGGGATTGGCTCCAGCTTCCCCACGACCCAGACGGATAAAGCACTATAGATAATGGATGGAAGGAAACTATTTGTGTAATTCTTTTTTTAGCGATATAAAATATGGTTTTATTTCCCTATGGTATCTTTAGAACAATATAATAATTATAGGTCTATAATTAAAAAACAAAACAAAACTGGACCCTTAAAGATGCATTTGGAAAAAAAACAGTTTAACGAAAAACAAAGAGAAAACAGCAATAAAGTTCAATGCTGGTGTGAGGTATCACTGTTCTCTCTCTCTCTCTCTCTCTCTCTCTCTCTCTGTAGATTGCGTGTCCGATCTTCGCCGGCCTGCTGCACTTCTTCTTCCTGGCTGCTTTCTCGTGGATGTGCCTGGAAGGTGTGCAGCTCTACCTGATGCTGGTGGAGGTGTTCGAGAGCGAGTATTCCCGAAAGAAGTACTACTACCTGTGTGGCTACTGCTTCCCCGCGTTGGTGGTGGGCATCTCGGCGGCCATCGACTACCGCAGCTACGGGACCAAGAAAGCGTACGTGTGAATCAGTCCATTTGCAGGCGACGCCGCAGCGGTCGTTCCCCTTTCTGAAAAACGCTCAGCGTTGATGAGCGATAAGTTCTTGGTAGAGCCATTTGGGGCGACGCGTCCCTCCGAGAGCTGAAACTGATCCGCGCTGTTCATCTGCAGCGTCCCGAGAGAAATACTCCTGATTTATTTCCAATATCAAACAGTATAGATTTCAAAAAAGGCTGTTTTTATTCATGCTATTTCAGGCAGCCAAGTCTTATGAGGTCTTATGTGGGAAAAAAAACGAAGAAAAAATACAGCAATTGTTTTTTTTATTCATTTCCAGGTCAAAAAAAAAAAATTTTTCAGCAGAGTATGTATAGAGGATTAAAACTGACGCATCTTCTACAAATCACTACGTGTGTATGTACAGTATATAACATTTATAACAAATGAACAGAGAGCATGTTAGCACCATGTTGTAGCTCATCGAAACAGGCTACTTTACAATCCTTGACATGGTTAGCTGGCTTTATTATGAATGTTAGCTAGCTATTATTACCCAATATCACACAAGTCTATAGTTAAACATCTAGGATTGTACGAGAAAAGTCAGAACTGTTTTTCTTCATTATACTGCTTTTATTCTTGATTGGCAGGTGGCTGGAAATGTCATTAGAACCGTTAATATGAATAATTGGATTTAATAAGTATCTAAATGCGGAACACAATCATGAATGACACGCTGCGACAAAAGCAACATGGACTAGTAAAAGAATTTCTGAAAAAAAATACACCTGAAATCTAAGAATTAGTCAGAAAAATAAGTTTGATTAGTGAAACCCGACACGTTCATTTCAAACACAAGCCAAAACCTGAGAAGCACCGCTCTATACTAATGACTTGTTATTAACTATAACTAATGCATGTTATTAGTCCTTCATGACGTCCTTACAATGACAACATGGAGTCAAACGTCCTCTCGGTCACCTGGTCCTGAGAATATAAATTTTTAGCATTTTTAAAAATGCCAAAAAAAACAATACAGCAAAAAATATTCCTCTTTGGTTACCAAAGCTAAATCTGGGTTTAGGATGAGGTGCGATAGAGCGTTAATAAAATAAGGAATGATATATATCAGTGGAAGGTCCTCGCAAGGATAGCAAGACGAGTGTGTGTGTGTGTGTGTGTGTGTGTGTGTTTATTTTAAATCTACAACGTATGTAATATAGTGTTCATCGATTTTTTTTAAAGAAAATTTTTTTTTCTGTGCCGTTTTAACATTTCAATAATTTTTTATTTGTTTGTTTGTTTCCAAAGTTAGTTTTTTCTTCGTGTTTAACTTGCTTTATGATACAAGTTTCTTTTAAAAACATATAAATTCGAAATTATGGGTTACAATTTTAAGATTTGGAAAAAAAATCAGATCTCAGAAATACAGATTTTACTTTATGTAAATTAGAGATTTGCATTTACTGTTCTAATATATATATATATATATATATATATATATATATATATATTTAATCTAGAAACAATTTCAAATTTTAATTTTAGTCTTACCCTGAGCAAAAAAAAAAACTGGCAAAAATGTAAATTTATTAAATACACCACAGGAAAGAAGAGAATTATATTTCATGGTATGTGTATATAATTTAAATATGCAAATCGCAGTAGCTACAATCTTGGAGGAAATTAGACTCTGTCACCAGTCTGCTCGTAATTAAAACCAGAGCTCAGCTTTTATTAGTTCTTTATTGTCTTTGTTTTGGACGCCGTGACACAAACGGCACGGTAACGATAATGATTTCAGATAAAAGGGTGGCATCATTTCGAGCACTTTAGCGATCAATAACGCTCCTCATTTCAGAAACAAACCTGCTGTTGGCTGTGATTAATTATTTGTGTAAGGCACACTGGGTTATGAGTGTTATTGCTGGATGATTGATGACAGCAGTAGATGACGGTGTGTGTGTGTGTGTGTGTAGGTGCTGGTTGCGGGTTGATAACTACTTCGTGTGGAGCTTCATCGGCCCCGTGTCCTTCATCATCATGGTATTGTTCTCTCTCAGATTCACCTTATGAAGAGTTTTTAGATTTGGTCAGATCACACACACCGATCTCTCGACTTTCATACACTTTTTTTTTATCTCCTGACAAATTTTAAAGTTTGGGAAACAAAAGGTGCTTGATTAAATAAAATAACAAACTTTGAAACTTTACTGAATCTATTAAAATGTATATACAACCTATTAAAAAATATTTCAAAGCATTTTCACCAATGCTCGTTTTTTAAATAAGTTTTTAGCATAGAAGTACCAAATACGCAAAGCTAACGGCATGAGGATATTAAGGACAAACGCTCCAAATGTACTTAATTTACTTAATTTAAGCTATAATTTGTGCAACAACTTTCAAAAATGATCTTGTCTGTGAATATCACAATATTGTGTATGAAACGATTCGCTTAATTCATGATTTGATTTGAATCATGCTATTAGAGCTTTCCATAATATTTTGAAGAAAAAAAAAGAGAATTAAAAGAAAAAAATGCAATGTTTATTTTCCTATACTTTACCAACTTAAATATTGCTTTCGTTAAAAAATATACTTTTGTTTCATTTTCTTAATAGCCGACTGTAATTATTTACAAACATGTGTAAAGGTTGGAGTAAAATATAATAGTCTATTAACTAAATTATTCCTCTTATTAAAAATGAGTTTAATAAGAATTTAAAAAAAAACAAAAAACACACAAACAACTGTTGATTTCTTGTTGAATCTGTTTGTAAATGAGCACAAAAGCTCTTTCCCATTTTAGATCTGGAATTAGAGCCATGTTACTTCCGCCTACGCTGACCTCACGTGTATTCCCGCTATTGTACGTTATTGTGCCTTCTGCTGTCTAAATAACACAATTACAGCTAGGAAAAGCTAAGATGAATCACGGTTCATTTTTATATAGCTACACGCTTACACAATATCATTGAAAAAGAGAAAAGTCTGACAGAAGGTACTTTTCTTCTTCTCATGAGTCTCAGGAAATATATCTATCACGTATAAAAGACAACTCGTGATAAAAGTCGTTTCAAGGCAGTTTTAATTTTGAAATGAATGCAAACATTATTTTTTGAAGTACTTTAATGATAAGATGATAAGTACAGTAGATTTTGCAGGTTTTATGAAGTGTTTAAAATGTCTTTTATGTCAAATCTGCTTACGTGTTTGTAACTGTGGTGTCAGTGGAATGCAAATGGCGCAGCAATCACAGAACCTCCTGTATGTTCTTTATAACCTCCAAAATTTGTTTGACCTCCAGCTGAACCTGGTGTTCCTGATGGTCACTCTTCACAAGATGGTTCGCAACACGTCAGCCCTCAAACCCGACTCCAGCCGTCTGGACAATATCAAGTAAGGCAGTGCTGAATTATGAAATACACTGTGTGATCATCTGCAATCACCCCCTCTACATAAAGGAACTGCGACAGGAACTTCTGCACTGAGTAGATATTTATTTATGCAGTGCACAAAAGTGCAAGATGGCGACGTGACCAAAGGTTATGCCAATATGTACGGGTAAAAATGAATCTAAATCAGTTTTTTAGTGTGTCACGCAGATTATTAAACGCACCCGATTGCAGTAAACGCCTCCGAGGTTGCCAGATGTTTCGAGTAGAAGCGTCTGGGATGGGCTTTAAACACAAGCGGTTGAAATAACTCAATAATAAGAATCTAGTATATTGCTAATATATCACTGTATGAATAGCTCTAGTTATAATTATCACGTTAATCTCTGCAAATGTGGTTGGGTTTAACAACAGCTGCCATGCAAATTATGGAGCAGCTTACAGAATAGCACTTGATCCAGCACATCCTATTATTTTGCGTTCTATTGATCTTTTTTTTTTTTTTACATCACACACATTCACATTTACTCTATATACATGATCCAAAAATCAAAGCCATGGGATACTGAAAGGAGACCATGGAATCGTAAAGTGTGTGCAGGATATAATTTATTTGATGACACTTTTAATTCCTTATTTTATATTATATACTTTTGTGAAGCTGCTTTGTGATGATGTCTGTTGTTAAAAGCGCTATACAAATAAAATTGAATTGAATTGAATTGTGATTTTGCCGAAATAATAAAATAAGGGTATTATTAAAAAATGGAACACGTTCTCCTGTAAAGGAAACGCGTCAGTGGTTTGAAGGATGAAGGAATATGAACGGCGCATGAACTGGCAAACAAGGTGTCGCCTTGCTAATATGGCAAAGTGGGCGTGGCCATTCCTGTCATATTCTTTGCTCTGTCTTGTGTGAAAGCCAGCCAGAGCAATGACTGCTGTTTGTTTCAGGTCCTGGGCTCTCGGTGCCTTCACTCTTCTCTTCCTCCTCGGCCTCACCTGGGCTTTCGGCCTTCTCTTCATCAACGAGAAAACGGTCATCATGGCATACCTGTTCACCACCTTCAACGCCTTCCAGGGCATGTTCATCTTCATCTTCCACTGCGCCCTGCAGAAAAAGGTGTGTGTTTGTGTGTTCAGGTTTATATACCCTTCTGAGGACCAAATGTCCTCACATGGATAGTAAGGTCTGACAATTTTAGATGGTCCTCACAAATACTTTTCATTAAAGTGTTTCATTTCATTTCATCATTTCATGTTTCCTTTTCATTACTGCAGGTGCTTTAATTAGCTGCATTAATCACTATGTCAATGGAAGGTCCTCACAAGGATAATAAAACAAATGTTTGTGTGTTTGCGCTACTATATAGTGATAGGTGGTTTGTAAGACATGTACATAATTTTACATAACTTATCATGATCAAATCAGGAAGTATTCATAGCACCTTAGTTCACTTTTTAAAATCGACTCTGTGTTGTTGTAAAACGGATGGATGGAGTTTATTTTAATAAATGCGGGAAGCAACAAATTGAAAGCTGATTCAATTTTTAATGTGCCTGTTAAATTTTTTTTTTTTTAACTGAAATTGGTGTATAATACAGAGTCAGCCAAAAAATATTTCAGGAAAAGAAAATTTGTGTAAATATTGTAATGCTAAATTTATTCAGGCGTCACGAGATTGACAAACCATTCAAAAATTGTATTATTTAAAAAACAATTGGGGTAAAAAGATATTGTAATATCCATGACATCTCAGAGAAGAGTATTTTGACGCAATAGATCACATTATTGATATTTTTGACATCACGCCCAGAGCCCTAATCTCTGCTTTCCTGGTGAAGGTGAACTCAATAAATGTAGGTGGATTTGAGTTTGCTGGACGATCGATTGATCGCCGGAGTGTCAGCCGAGGAGAAATATAAAAACCTGCTTGGTCAGCGGTTAACTCTTTCAGGATCTCATTAATATCTCCAGGAGTTTTTTAAATGATTGTCGCCATTTTTAGGCTTTGTGCATGACTAGACCGTTGAAGCACTTTTACGGTTGTATATAAATATTCAGATTGTCAGATATTCAGGTAAAATGTTCAGATCTTTTGAATATATACTACTATATTTTTTGTCGTATATATTTAATGGCAGTAAATCACATATTCATAACACGAGCTTGTTGTTATCGCAGAAGAGAACTTTAACATTCCAATGTATTAAAAGGTTTCTTGTTTTTTTTTCAGGACATGTTACCCTAGTTTTGTGAAACTGCCCTAGTTTTAGTGTATTTGTGTATGAGTGCATAACTTCTAATGTGTGTGTGTGTGTGTGTGTTTAGGTCCATAAGGAGTACAGTAAGTGTTTGCGTCACTCGTACTGCTGTGGACGCTCATCTAACTCCAGCTCTCACGGCTCACTGAAAAACTCTGCACTGCGCACCAACAACCGCTATTACACCAGCAGCCAGGCCCGGCACGCTGCGGCACACAGACAGGTAACTAACACACACACACACACACACACACACACACACACACACACACACACACACAAACACTCTTACTCTCGCCATAAACTCTGCATATTCTTGCCTTTCCGTATCCAACATTATTTACTACATTAACAAAACACCGTAATTAATATAAGCAAACATAATTACGATATGTTTTAATACAAATTTGTTTAAATATTAGCTCAATAATGAACACCTGCACTAATTACTTCCTCCATAATTCGAATAAATCTACATAAATTAGTATAAATTAAATTGCTAAATGTTGATAATCAGCTGAACCCAGGTCAGTGAGTATGAATGAGGGAGCAGCGTTTAGCCTCTCAACCCTTAATTAAGCTTCGAGTCGCTATTAATTAAGGCATTAATGAATTCCTGTTGGTTTGTTCTGATCTTGTTTTTTGATCTACATTTAAACCAACATCAATGACTGAAGGTGTTAATTAATTTGTTCACACTGGTTTCATATTTAGGAAGCTTTTTTTTCCTTCACCCTATTGTTCAGAATTTTGTCTCGATAGTCTCTAAAACACTCAGATTTGCATTTTTATTCTATCCAGTCTACACTTTTCAGACGATAGACATTTCTACACCGGGATGTTTTTCCCGCGTTGCCGGGGCATGGTGATATGGTTCAAATGTATAATTAATTTTAAAATAAAAGAAAGAAGAACGCTTCCAGGTTAGCCCGTCTACATTATGCTCGGTTGCAGCCCCACAGTCTGGCTGGTTAAAAACGAGTTCAGGCTGTGTGCTTATTAAACCTGTATTAATCACAGCACTCGTGCTACTCTAAGCTGTTAGTTCACTGTTGTTTCAAAAACAGCAATATACCATTATTATTATTTTTATTACTGTTGTTGTTGCTGTTGGTGAGAGTCTGGTACATTACATAAATAAGATAAACAAGTATATATAAAAATAATAAAACTGTGCTATAGTGGAACTGATGTTTCCTGAGGGAACTGTAGCGTAAAGTTTCATCATTCATGACTGTAACTAAAGAACAGCAGTGAAGAGGTGTGTGTGTGTGTGTGTGTGTGTGTGTGTGTGTGTGTGTGTGTGTGTGTGTGTGTGTGTGTTCTCAGAGCCGAATCCGTCGCATGTGGAACGACACAGTGAGGAAGCAGACCGAGTCGTCCTTTATGGCAGGAGACATTAACAGCACTCCCACCCTCAACCGCGGTGAGACACTGTCCTCCCTCTGTCTCTGTCCTCCTTCTGTCTTCGTCTCTGTCCTCCCTCTGTCCGCATTTCTGTTCTCGCTCTTCTCCCCTCTCTGTCTTCATCTCTACCCTCATCTCTGTCTCTCCTTTTGTCCCTATTTGTCTCCCTGGTGTTGTACTCCCTTTGTCCCTGTTTCTGTCCACCTCCCACTGTTCTGGTCACTTGCCCCCCAGCTCTGCCCTCCCTCCGTCCTCCTTCTTTCCACATCTCTGTCGCCGTCTTTGTCCTCTTCCCTGTTCTCCTTCTCGCCCCATCTCTCCTTTCACTGTCCCTCATTCTTAGTCTTGTCCTCTTGTTCTGCTGTACCTCTCTCCCCATCCCTTTTCTCTGCCCTCCGTCCCTCCCTCTCCCCGTCTCTGCCCGCCGTCTCTCCATCTCACCGACTCTGCCCTCCGTCTCTCCCCCTCCCCGTCTCTGCCCTCTGTCCCTTTGCTTCCACCTCTTTCCTCTGTCCATTGTCTCACTCACCCCATCTTTTTCATCCATCCATCCTCGCTCCTGTTTCAGACCAGATATCAGTGTAGGCTATTTAATTTTGTACCTTTTTTCAGTTTAGTATGAAGTGCATGCTCTGTGTGATTTTAGAGAAATGATCTCAGTGTGTATTAATATCAGCTGAGCACGCTCCACCCACTGGCTATCAAGCGTCTGATATCTTTTGTACACTTTTCTGGCCACAAGCTTCAGGATCTTCTAACATCTCCTTACCCTGTCAGTTTCAGATCAAGATATAGTCAGCGGACTTAAAGTTCAGGAGAGAGAGACAGACCCAGACAGAGAGACAGAGAGAGTAAGACAGACCCAGACAGAGAGAGCGAGACAAACCCAGACAGAGAGAATGTGACAGACCCAGACAGAGAGAGAGAGAGAGATTTTTACCTCATTTTTATTATTATTTTTATTTACATTTTTTTTGTTATTGTTACTGTATTTGTTTTATTGAAACTGTCTCATTTCAATGCTTTAGCAATACTGTAGATGTTTATGGTCATGCTAATAAAGCTCTTTGAATTTAATTGAATTGAGAGAGAGAGAGAGAGAGAGAGAGAGAGAGAGAGACAGACAGAGAAACAGAGAAAGCGAGAGAGAGACAGACCCAGACAGAGAGAGAGAGAGAGAGAGAGACAGACAGAGAAACAGAGAGAGCGAGAGAGAGACAGACCCAGACAGAGAGAGGGACAGATCCAGACAGAGAGAGAGAGATGGACCCAGACAGAGAGAGGGACAGATCCAGACAGAGAGAGAGAGATGGACCCAGACAGACAGAGAGAGAGAGACAGACAGAGAAACAGAGAGAGCGAGACAGACCCAGACAGAGAGACAGAGAGAGAGAGAGAGAGACAGACCCAGACAGACAGAGCGAGAGAGAGAGAGACAGACCCAGACAGAGAGACAGACAGAGACGACAGTGTGTGTATTATTATGATTATTCCCACTGAAGGTCATTAGCGGTCGCCAGGGCAGATTTTAATATGAGTAGAACATATCATTAGTGTTCTCTCGATGACTATGATGGTGATGGTAATCATCATCATCATCATCATCATCATCGGCATCATCATCATCGGCATTGGCGGCAGCGGGATCAGCATTTCCTGGAGGAGACATGGGCCGATAGCAGCGCTAGCTAAATCAGCTCTCTCTCTACGCTAATTCCAGGGGTTTTTGTTTATAACGAACTGATTAGAGGCTGAGTGAGCAGGAGGCGATTAGACACACACACGCACAGCCATGTTCTGGGGACTTTTAATCAAGCTGGTGGAGCGAGATGGAAATCTGCTCTACAGCACAGAGACGTCGAGACAGAAGAATGAAGAGACCGACGGAATCACAAGTGTCTTTTTGTAATCTTGGAGAGAAGTTTTGCAGAGTCTGAAAGCAGGAGAAGCAGAACAATGTAGAGACTCTGTCACACACTCGCCCTCACATAGAGTCTGGATATCAGCCTTCATCATCTCCGCCCCTCATCATCGTTTTCTCACATGCTCTCTGTTATTCAGTTGCTTTTATTTTGGACTTCGTTTGCATTTTTTCACCAAGATCCAGCACCGAGATGCTCACCAGATTTGCAAGGTGTGTGCTGGGAACGAGTACACTGTGCGTGTGTGTGCGCGTGCGTGTGTACGTGAGACACACACACACATGCAGACAGCAGGGCTTTTCTTCTACAGGAACGCGGTGGGACGCTTCCCAGCATGTGCTCTTCTTTAAGCTCAGCGTGTAACACACACTAACATTCAGTGTCATTAATGCAACTAATCACTTTTCTCCCACATTCTCACTCATTCATATTCTGAACCATAATGTGAGATCAGAATCGTCAGTCAGAAAAGGCCTCACGCTGTGAAGTGCGGCTCTCACACGAACAACACACACGCATGCACACACACACACACAGTCTCATTCACACTCAGACATGTGTTTGAACTTGAAATGTGTTTGGGATTAAAAACAAAAAGCCTGTTTTACACCCTGTGTAGAGTCACTGCGGTACTGTCTGCCGCCGGGATTCCTGCTGCAGCGTCTCGCTGATGTTAATACTAACCTTTTACTGTCCGGCCTCTGAATTCTGCACGACGCTCAGCGTTCCTCTGCTCACCTGAGGTCTTTTGTGCACTTTTCTGGCCGGAAGCTTCGGCATCTTGAAGGTTGCATCCAGTCTGACTTCATGCTGCGCGTCCCAAATGTTACGTCGATGTTTATATGCGGAAGGTTACGCTTATTCAGACGGGTTATGCATCATTTTCTGCGCCGTCTAGACAGATTATGCAAATTCCCATGTGTGGTTCACGTCACTCATGACTTTAAACACAAGCACTTGTCTTTAAGATAATAAAAAATAAAAATTAAATTAAAATCGCACAAGACAAGAACAAGCCCCGGAGTCCAAGGTCAGGATTGTGTGCAACTGAAACGCAGAACTAACGAGTAGCATCGTACATCTGAGGTCTGAATACCGATGTGCCCAACACTGAACTCAACACACAGACATACGACCCAGTGAGGTTTTCAGAGCATGATATACTCACAGCGATTACATCTTTACAACTTATGTATGAGTCTATTCTGAAATAATAGCCTGGAAACCAGAAGTCTTTGCGTGTCCTCTGGAACAGGTCCGCGTTTGGGCGTTTTCAGTGTCAGCTGTACGTAGTGAACCTAGGTGTGTCTTACTAACGTTTTGTTAAGAAATGTTTTGATCATTCTGTGTAAACTTGCAGAAACAGCCAAATGTAATACCTGCTGTTCGGTGGTACTAGTTTACACATACTCTCTGTTCCAGTGCACCTTCAGTAAATCACATTACTTTTGTTAAATTAATCTATTAATTTACTCTTCCTTCACATTCATTAAGGCAATAATGGAAAACTGGACACACACAAACCTTTAGAGAGTCAGTGTCGGACTCTTTATTCTCTCTCGCTCTCTCTCTCTCTCTCTCTCTCTCTCTCTCTCTCTCTCTCTCGTTTAGCCCCCATGGGGAATCACCTGTTGGCGAACCCGGTGTTGCAGACGCGTACAGGCTCCTCTCCCTACAACACCCTGCTGACTGAGAGCTTCACACCTCCATCACCTGGAGTCTTTAACTCCACTGGTCAGTCTCTCTCTCTCTCTCTCTCTCGTATCTGTTACACCAGTGTGTATGCTAACATCTCTGCGTGTGTGTATCTGTGCATTGTGCATGTTCACATGCTGTCGGTGTGATTCAGACAAATGGACAGCAGCCGACCGTCCAGAGGACAGATTTAAAATCCTGCCTGTTTGATCCACGGACTAAAATATCGATCTGAGATGAGGCCGAGGCAGGCAGAGCGAGGCAGCGTGATTGACAGCTGAGTGGGAGAAGAAGCTCCCTCGGGATTTAACACGTCGAGTAGCTCAGCGTCCGACTCGAATAACCCTGCTCTCAGTGACGGAGAGATAGACAGACACAGAGAGAGAGAGCGAGAGAGAGAGAGAGAGAGAAATGCAGTCTCTGTGTCGGAGGGGTGAAATTTAAGACGCTGTCTCTGCTGAATATTTTACAAAGTTCTCTCTTGCGCGGCGTAATGCGTCAGCCTCGACTCGGCTTAGCTTAGCTCCCCGCAGCCCGCGGCACATTTTTAGAATATTCACACAGGAGGAGGGCTTCATTAGAATGTCTAATTACTCTCTCTCCCTCTGTTTTTTCTCTCTTTTTCTTTCTCAGCACAGGCGAGCGTTGATTAAAGTCATACCATGCATTAAAATTTAAACCCCTCCAGCACCAGAATGTCTGGCCGTTCAATTTACGGCGACAGGTTGAAAGAAAACGAAGGTGCCACCATGTGAAAGGCGCGAAGCTGAAAAGATCATCGGCCCGGCGTTATGAGGTCGTATGAATCACGGATCACGCTCTCGCTCCGTCAGCGTACATCTCGCTGCTCTGTAAACATCCTCTCCTCAGTACTGCCCCCTTCAGGGTGATGACAGCGGGGCGGCTGCGCTGTCGGTTCGCATGGCGCTGCACGATCATGTCCACTGTTTCACAAAGCCTCTGTTCAGACACGCAGCTCGAGTCCGTTTCTCGTTTGCTATATCCAATTTTAGTGTTCCTTTTCTGCGGTCTGAATATCAAAACTGAAATATTGAAATTTAAGATCATTTTTTTTTAAATTCTTGTCATTTGGTGCACTTGTCTGAAGTTTGCATCAAGAACCCAGAGGTGCTAAAATAATCAAAATGTAAAAAATTTGCCCACAAAATCCTGTAGCTTATTTTGAGACGAGTTGTGAAAATCATGACTAGTCCATGTTACTGACTAGACCGACCACGACCTTTTTAGCATCTATTTGGCTCACAAGACCAAAGTTTACATATACGTTCACCTAGATAAAAGCAGAAACAGAAACAAGTGCCTTGCGTCCTTTCCCCTTCAGTGAATCAGGTTTTCCACCAGGTGACTTTTATTCGCATTTGGTCTGGACACAGTTTTAGTGTAACATTCAGCTGTTTCCTGTACAACCTGGGCTTAAATTGGGCCAGAACTGGGTTCCATCTCATTCAATATCCTATCATCATATCACACTTGCTTTTATAAGTACCTTAGTAACAGTAATAGTGTATGGTGAATAGCTCTCGGTCAAATGGTTTTCCTCCGTAGTTCAGTTCTGACTTAGTGTATTTATTACTTATTGTCTGTTAAGCCGGATTAGCCGTGTGTTGCATTGATGACCTGTACTATAAGTGGCTGTTTTTAGCTTCTCAGGCAAAAATCATACCAGAAACTGTGTAAATGAGCTGAAATTAAGCTAACTTTAGCAGTAGCGCACATAAAGCCTAAACCTGGTTGCAAAGGCAGACTCATCAGATCATGTATTATGCAGAGGGACAGATAGAGAGATAGCACTTAATGTATGAGCAGGATAAGTGGAAGATATGCGAGTAGATAACCGACGGCTTTTTAGTTATTTAAGCTAATTGCATTCATTCATTCAGAAGTTGAATGAATACAGAGATGAGATTTGACAATGAAGAGGACCCTAGAAGATTTTTTATTTTTTTTTGGTAAGTTGAGGTTGTTGTTTTTTTTTTTATTACAGTAATGCTGAAGAGGAATGAGGACAATCTCGGAGCCCAACGTCGTGTAGAATGTCATTTCTCATCAAAAACACGTTTAACCGATGCTGTCGTGTCGTCTCTGTTCGTGTGCCGTATTACACACGGGTAAATAAAGATGCTTTGGAAGACGTTAACCAGTGACACAGTGTTTAATACGTAAACAAGCGCTCCTCCTTACAAAACTCAATTTAACCACTGCGTATGACCGCAGGAAGGGGTGCTACCACTAAACCTCTACACTCAGCGTATTCACCTTTCGTGGTTACTATAGTAACCAACGTGTTCTTGCAAGAAAAATCGACTACGGTCCAAACAAACCAATTAGATTCGGTCAGTTCTAATTTGCAAAACGGAATGAAATCCGAGTCCATCTGAAATACAATTTACGCTTCACTCTTTTATCATGACTTTAAGACTTTTTTTGGTTTTCCGTAATTGTTTAGCTATAAAGAATATTGAATGAAGCATTATCTGGGTTTGTATTTTTTCATAGTGATAAATGGATTAAGTGATATTTCGGTCTTCTGTATTGATTTTTTATATCAATTTCTTTTACAATTTTCATTCTGTGTTTATTCCCTCATGAATTCTCATTAAAGCGTACACATTTGATCATCTCTATTTCATTCTATTCTCGCTTTTAGTGCAAACACTAAACATACAAACAATATAAATACAGAAATAACTCATTCATTACATGTCTGTAATATTGTCTCCAAGAGAAACTTGGTGTGTATTTTATTTAAGTGTTAATGTGAGACCTTGAGAGCAGAAACGCTGATTATTTATCTGAGAAAATCTGTAATACGTGAATTTGCCAAAATGAAAAAATTCATGAAGGATTGTTGTTGGTCTGATGATCTCCTCATATCTCTCTCTCTCTCTTTTCTCTCGCCGTTCTTTAGGAACCTTCCGTGACCCAAGTAAGAGCTTTTCTCTCTATTTTTTCCACTTTATTTTAATGGCTACTGTAACCTTAATGATAATCTCTTCACCTGTGCAGTGAAGCCTTGTGTTTCTGTGTACACAATTTCCACTCCCTGCTAATAGTCTCCTTTCATAAGCCCATTAATCTTGCGCTGGAAGTGTCTTCATTGATTTAATCCCAGATTTTTGTGCTGTGAATCTTGGTCTTGATTAAAAAAGGTAATGAAGTGTTCACTTTACCTCTTCTCTCTCTCTCCCTCCCTCCCGGCACACAGAGAGCACTCTGGCTAGAAATCGGGACCACGGTGGAATGGAGACGCTGCCACTGAACGGCAATTTCAACAACAGCTACTCGCTGCGTGCCGGAGTCACCGGCCCAGGCGGACAAGGTGGCAGCTGCGACTTCCTCAGGGGCGGGTCTGACGAGAGTCCGCCTCCTTTGCTGAACCCGCGCGGCGCGGAGACGCTTGGAGGGATCCGGCGCAACCTGTCCGACGCGGTCGCCTTTGAGAAGATGATCATATCCGAGCTGGTGCACAACAACCTGCGGCAGGGAGGCGGGGAGAGAATTGGCGGTACCCTGGTGCGAGGGCGTACGACCGGAGTGGGGGTCGGAGCAGGGACAGGGGCAGGGGCAGGGGCAGGAGCCGGAGTCGATCGGGTGACCGCTGCGGAACAGGAAGTGGAGGACGACGGTCAGCGGCACCGGACGCCACAAGATGTGGAGCTGTTATACAAGGCTCTGGAGGAGCCGTTGCTCCTGCAGCGTGCCCAGTCGGTTCTCTATCAGAGCGACGCAGAGGAGAGCGAGAGCTACATGAACGACTCGAACGAGAGCCACGGGCACAGTGCAGCCGCCACGGGCACCGGCACAGGTCCGGACTCGCCCGCCCGGGACTCGCTGTACACCAGCATCACCAACCTGGGAGACTCACCGTACCCAGACAGCAGCCCCGATGAGCTCTACTACAGCTCGGGTAGACCTGCACTGGGCAGCGCCATGCACACCTTCTACCCGACGCCCCCGACGAGGCCCGGAGCCGACACCCAAACCCTCGCTCACACCCACAATCCCCCCGAGCCCCCGCACGCTGAGGGAGACGGACAGATGCAGCTGGTCACCAGCCTGTGACTGCAAGTAAACCGCCCAGTCTCTCACACCCGTTCCCTTTCTTTTCCTTTCTCTCGGTTTGCTAGTTTGGAAGTGTAAACAGAGAGAAGTCTCAGCTCGGTCTCAGTGGCAGCAGGTTCTATAAGGCAGCTCCGGAGCAAACCTAGTCCAAACACTCCCTCGGCTGATTCCCAAGTCCGAAGCTCCCTCAGCGACTGAGGATATTTTCAACCATCCCCCACGGATTTTGTTGCTGATACCGCTTTTTTTTTAATGCTCATGAGTTCCACAGTGTTTTCTGCTTTTTCTCCCTTTTCTTTTCCCCGTCGTCGTTTATTGAGAGCTGATACATCTGGAAAAGGAGGATCACCTTTACGCATCAGCGTGCAAAGAACTCATTCTGAAAGCTCTTCAGTGTTGCCAAAAATACATTTTTTGAGCCAGAAAACAAACTGGAATGTGCACACATACACACACACACACACACAAGTGCACAAACATAAGTGCTTGTTACTGAACATCAGACCGTGAAGAACTGCACTCATGAAGGCAGCAGCAGGAAGAAGCTGCCCCTGTGGAGTTGCCTTTATTCCCCCCCTCCTCTCGCGCTCTCTCTCAATCTCTCTCTCTCTCTCTCTCTCTCTCTCTCTCTCTCTCTCCGGATGGACTCTGATGTACAGGACTCTCAACGAGACTTGACACGGCTGCATCTGGCCACAGGACTTGTACTTGATGCTCTATTTAATAGGAGTTTTTGTTTGTTACTGAGACCGGCCCCGTGGATCATGGACTTCGGGTGCCTCCTCTGTGTTACTGGGCTTGGAGAACGTTTTTTTTTTCTTCTTTTTTTTTTCTCAATCAAGTGTGTTCTCCGAGCCTACTAAAATGCCTGTACATACGAACTTTAAAAAAAAATCAATAACACAAAACCTAGCGCCAATCCTATCCTGTAAATAGAGACCAGATGAACAAAAGCAACAACAACAACAAAAAAAAAAGGTATGGATTATTACGAGAGCAAGCGAATTTCTTGTAGCGAGACAAAAAAAATATATTATTAAAAGAAAACACAAGAACAGAGTGACACAAAAATTGAAATAAAGACATTTGGGAGTTTGTGATCTAAATGACACAGTCAGTCCATCTCTCCCTCCCTGTTTCGTTCACTCTCTCAGGCTCTCATTTACCCCTGCCCCATTGAATTGTGGGAAAACTGTAAGAGAGAGAGAGAGAGGAAGGAAGAAAAAGAGGGAACGTTTGTGCAGAAACAAAGAAACTAGAAATTAGAAATTAGCCCTGGCACAATTTTTATGTATTATAACCCATCGTTAACGTTTGGCAGGTTTCATGACTCGTGTAAGGGAGGGGTTGGGACTGTGGGTTTATCGACAGCAGCCATAATGTAGTGTTGGTTGTGTCTTGTTAGACTGATGTAATAGATATCAGATAACTAGATTACCGATACCTAGGACAAAAAAAAAAGAAAAATCGGAGACGCAAATGATGGGACGCAATTCGATCATGAATCATGTCAGGAGCGAAGCTGTATTTCACTGTTTCTAATCGCGACAATCTTCCGTTGTAGCCAAATGTGGTTCGGCGGTGGATTTGTGATTTGTCTGTGTGTGTGTGTGTGTGTGTGTGTGTGTGAGGAAAGGATGTTTGGTTCGAATGCGTACATTCGGGTGCCTGAAATGCTGAAGTGCTTGTATTTAAAAAGCTATTTTTTGCCAGGTTAGTTAGGCCCGTGTTAAAAGAGGTAAAAAAAATGTATATCTATAAAAGAATGCTATATTAGCTCCCGTCTCGGAGCTTCGCTAGGTGTCAGGAATACTGTTATTTCGGAGCTCAGTGCCATGGAAACTGGGATCATCAAGCGTCACGCCTGAAAAAGCAGGCATTAGCATTTCATTAGGACGGCAGGCGCTGCTGACTAACGAGACACGTGCTCCGTGTGCTAGAATCACCGTGTGTTAATGTGTTCTGCAGCCTCACACAGAGCTTCTCATGTGTCTTCGGAAATGTGTCCTTTTTTCAGGGGACCTTTTTTCCACCACAAGTACCAGAACTTCACCAGAAAAACCTGTGTTTTTCGTTCACTGACGGCGCTCCTGTATTAGCAGAAGGTTCCACCTGGAATGGTACTTGGGGCGGGGCTAGCAGCACGGTTCATTGTTCAAGTGTGTTGATTACCTAATTACAATGTTACTTTAGGATTTTTTTTCCCCCAGATTTTTCGTCAATCAACTGGTTGGAATAAAAATCATTTTAATTTCAGCACACGTTTTGTCTCATCATTACCATCGGCGGAAGAATTTACCAACTTCCTTTTCTAGCTGCTAGATTGGTTTTTTCTTTCAGAATTTAGAATTTTTTATTTTATTTTTTTTACAGCCCAGAAGAGCTGGACTGGACAAAGGAACAATTTTAAAGCCTGATGGTTATTTCACCTCCGAGTTCCTGTTTGCGTGTTTATTTCTCAAAAGAATGTGCAGTGGAAATCCGTAATTATCCGAAAATTTAAATTATTTTACAATATATCCCGCAAGTTAAAAATGTATCAGTTATTTTTTCACTCTAGGGACGGGAGATGTGGCAAAATCACGCGAGCTAATTTCAACATACCGTATGTATCAGAATATTATATGCATATAAACTCATCAGTGTCGTGATATTTTTGATTTATTATTAGAGCCGTATCGTTATTTCTTTACACTTTTTTGTATGTCAGAAAGTTATTTACGAATGATTAGATAAAGATGAAGAACTGGACACTCAGATTTTCACATCTAATCAGCTCTGAAAATTGTATAGAGGCGTAATGGGTCCAGCTAATTTATTCGCATTGGGGTTTTTTTTTTCCTGCTGTTGTCTGTGCAAGCTGAATGTGGTGAGAGAACTAGAAAGAGGGAGAGACACAGAGAGGAAGAGAGAGAGAGAGAGGAGTATATACATGTTTCATGGCCGTCTCGGGAACAGTCGGTGTCAATATTACAGTTGCGTGCCGTGTCTAAGGTGCCAGGGGAGAGTGACATCTGCTTTACAGTCACAAACAGACATGGAGCAGGGTGGTGCATCCTCAACACACCATCTTTCACTCACAGCATCACTTCTCTCTCTCCGCAAACTTTTCAGAGTCTTCTTAAGAGACGTACGTGTGTGCAATACAGTGCTTGGGATCTTGGTTTGTATTAATGGTCTCAGTGGGGTTGTTGTTGTTGTTGTTGGTCTGCCCCTGCCCCTGCTCCTGCCCCTGCCCCTGCCCCTAGCCCTGGCCCTGCCAGTCGTACATTAAAGGAGAACTCGAGCGTGTTTCAGCCTAATGTCTACAAGCAGGTGAGCAAAGAACGGAAAACCCGCTTCGACCTACTTATAATAAATAAATATGCCGAATCCTACATCCACAATAGAAAGTGACCAAGCTACAGTGCATGTGCGAATTCAGCAAGACGTTATCGCGAGATATTCTCAACTCTATGCAAATTAGGTAGGATGCAGGATGATTCATCAGTTCCTCACAACTTTAGTTCCTACCTGCAAATAATTCCAAAATACTGTTTGATGCACAAAAATGGATGGAATTAAAACGTCTAAACAGACAGGACGAAGAAAAATACAGCTTGGAAGGGAGTACAAGAGATCGTTGGTACCGATGGTGAGCGTATGTAGCTAGTTCGGTTAGCGTGCTCTGCTTTTCTAATCTCACGACGAAGCTAACATGTAACACGTAAATCAATAGATGTTAAAGAAAAGTGGCGTGTGTATTAATTGTATAGTGGGCCGTCGTCAACAAAAACATGAACAAGTACACCGTGCACACTCACAAGAGACAAGCGCGTTACATGACGGACGTGATGCCAGCTATAAATCAATAAACGCTTATATAAAATGGAGAGATGGGACTATTTTTTTATGTTATCCTTGTAATGGGGCTCAGATGGCATTTAAAAAACACCGTAAAGGAACCAGAACTGCTTTTTAACTGCTCTGATGCTGATATTTATTAGAACAGTTTAATTAATACGTTCAGTCACGTCCGTCTCATCCTCACACCTTCGTCGTTCCATCCCTGCGTTCGACTTTTTACAGTTTTGATTAAAGCAAATGTGTTTTCTGTTCATTTTCTGAAGTTCTTAACAGAGGTAATCGCATGTACGCTACACACACAGTGGATAGCGATTAAGTTGAAAAAACGCTGGAGTATTCCTTTAAGGCTTAAGGGAGTATAATCAGCTTTTTCTCCCCAAATGCACATTTTGCTTCCTTTGCTTTCCTTGCAGAAATGTTGCATGTTGAGTAGCAACAGCGCGCATTCAGGGTTTTTTTTTTTGTGACTGGTCAGCGAGTTTGACCATTTGAATGTAGCCTTATGGTAAAAGTGAGAGGAACGAGGCCAGTGCTGAACGATGTCCTCTGAAGAGCCGTTCTCCTGAGTCATGACTCGCTTCGCACCTGCCGTGGCTCGCTGGTGTGGCTGCAAACGCTCGCTCTCGCTGCTCTTCCAGCCCAGAGGACAGGCTGTTTACCGCTCGACTCGTCTCTCGAGACAGTCGACGTGCGTCACACTGCGTCTCTCTCTGCGCCCTGTCTCCCTCCTACCCTTCTTCCTCTCCTCTCCTATTCCCCCGAATGCCACGTCTCTGCTTCTGTCATTCACATTCTCCCCGCTCTCCCTCTCTCCCTGTGTTTGGGTTCTCTTTTACTGCAGTGTTTTCCTGCGGCTTCATTACTGTGGCACTTACAGAGGAGTGGCGTTTCGATTAGTCAGAGGTTTTGTTTACATCCCACTGATGGAATAACGGAGTATGTGGGTTAATGATAGTGATTATACAGTATAAAGCGCCACAGGACTTAAAGCCTTCTTGTGGGATTGCTACCACCTCTGAAATCCTCAACACAACCCCTGATTATCATATTAATGCTGAGAACTGTAATCTAGCCATTACAACCCACCCAGAGATCTAGTAGTTCTTTCTCTTTACACTCCCGGCTCCTCTCGAAGGGCGTGAGAGTGCCGGGATCTTCCTTTCTTCTCGCATTAAAAGGACACAATGTAAAGCCTCTTGTTTTGCTGCTACTCTCCCTCATTTGGCTTCATGCCCTAATGGAGGTATTGAGCAGTAATGGCTGCTGGCTGCTGGCTGGATTTGAACTTTCCACTCCTGCTCTCTACTTTCCAGCTATTTGCTCCATCGTTCGTCCAGTGTAGGTGTCATCGATTGGTCCCATCATCAGGTAGCATGTCACCATTCCAGAGCACTTTAACCCTGTTCAGATGAAAATACACCATTTTAAAGCAGTAGCTATTAATATTTGAGCAATACTTAATATGGACATTATGTGTTGGATTCATTATAAATAGATTTTTTTTAAACAAATATGATATTCGGATCATTTTTGAGAAGACTAGATAAATTAACAGTTAAGCAATCAAAGCACAAATCCACATACTATCCACCAGATGCTTTTTTTGGGGGGCCTCACCACGGCCTCAGCTTCCTGAGCACTTTTTTCAAGCGTTTATTGTTGAAAGGTTACAAAAAACATCTAATCACATCTTTCGTTGTGAAGGTCAAGTCTCTATTTACTTTAGAAAGGTTCGCTGAAACAATGGAAAGAAATCACCTCTCATTTACACATTGGTCATGGTAACCCTTCAGTGTTAAATCATAAATAACAGGGTTGTCCGTGCCAGCCAGGATCATTTCTCCTCCACCATTGCTGACGTATCATAAGTCCCACCCCGTCTTGATTTTGATTGGTCGGTGAGAGGGAAGCGAAGTTGACGAACTCAGCGGTGATCCAAAAGTTGAACTGTTACCACCTGAAAGCGGTCTGAGCACAGCGGGGAAAGAGGGAAACATTTTTGCACCGAGGACACTGAGCGGAGTCAACAGTGAACGTCAGAGGATTTGTATAGAAAATAGACTAAATTTATTTGGTGGACACGGGCCTTTAATCCTTATAAATCCTTATAAATAAAATGCTACTTATTTTATTGAACTCCTTGACTTGACCATTTTGATCTTCTTTCATGTACATGTTGGTTTTTCATTTTTGTTAACCATTTTACCCATAACATGCACTCATGTCATCTTTTCCTAAAGAGATTGATGCAGCAGCGCTTTATCAATAGTGTCAAGTCAAGTCAAGTCAAGTGTACATCTATGTCTATACTACATTTCAGGGTGGAGGTTTCTGTGGATCTCCGACACTCGTAACCTTATCCACTGGTGGAATAATGGTATTTCTATAAAATCTTTAAACCTGGATATCCAATGCAAACGGCGAAAAGAACATGAGGGGTAATCCTGATCTGAACAAGGTTAGAAGTCCTGGCTTCCCATCCCGATGGGCTTCCCTGCTTCTCTGCCTGGTTCCTCTGGCTACGTCTGCTCCCAGTTGCCTGGCCTTATCCCAGTCCCAGTTTGGACTACTCTGGGTCAGCCTTGTGGGAGAAAAACTGGCCTTACACTTTGCTCATATGAGCTTCAAGACCAGCACTTACAGGGAGAGATACTTTGTTTTGAAGCCTCCGTCTCTCCACTGAGAGGAGCCAGAGGTTATCAGCCACCTTCTGATTTTTAATCACTTGGCCACTGCAGGATGGAGTCCTTATTTCAGCGTCGCTGCAGGTAGATATGGAGAACAGAGTGTCCTGTCACTTATGTAACCATCATACTGCCAGACATAGCATGAACAGCAGAGATTAAGGATGAGGAAGTTGCTTTTAAACTACTGGATGCAATAGTAGCATCAAGTATCAAGATGCTAATCAAGTAGCTTCACTGGTTTTGTCCTTATTGCTGTATTCAGCACACCATGAAAGAGTACAGCATGGATCAGATTATTCTCTGGTGTTTTTCTGTAACTCTAAGTTGAGTTTGGGCTCAACTTGAGATCCAGTGAAGCAGTAAAGTGGTTAACTGATCCGTAAGACAGGACCCGGATCACAGACAGAGCCTGAGGTCCGAGACGGAGCTATACACAGCCTGAAGGTCACATCAGTCACAGATCGTTTTCTAGTCCAGTGAAGAAGTGGAGAGGAAGTACATGTCAAACATTCAGCCATGTTAGTGTAAACTGGGGCTTTGCTTTTCTGTGTGTTTGAAAAGATAGTAGCAAACGTGTCAGTGGTCAGTGTCCACACTACACTGCTAAAAATAAAGGTTCTATAGAGCGATACCAGACGGGGTCTCCGCAAAATTTCCAGTCGGTCTACTTCTCAAAAGACACACAAAACAGACTTAAAATTAGCCCGCAAAAGGTCGAGCTTTGGAAAAACGAGACGTGTCTTCTTTTTTCTGTTTTGGTATGGAAAGCAAGGCCACAGTGGTGAGCACGCATTTCTGATTTGCGATATCCGCAATACACCTTTTTTTTTTAAAAATCACCTCCTATTACAGCCATAATCCGCCTTGTCGCAATATATACTGTACAATAGAAATGGTCCTGTACATTGTAGATACTCCATCTTTCATTTCACTTTTCTTTTGTCATAGCCTATATTTGAGGAAATTGATCAGATTTAATTTTGATTATTTGCTTTAGAACAAGATCTTGGTGGCGATGGACTAGCCCTCCCACCAAAAAAAAGAAAAAAAAGAAACATAAACCCACCCACGGTTTTCCACCTTCAACCTAGTTACAAAAAAAACAAAAACTGGTTAACCTAACTATACATTCTTAAATTTGGAACCCTCATGGTTTTTCCATCATCTGTCTAGGAAAGTGTTAAAGTCTCTAAAGTTTTTTCCTTTTAGAAATGGTTCCAAGTTGAAAGCTGAAAGACCTCATCGATGCAGTGAACCCTGCAAGAACCTTTGAAGAACCCCTTATTTTCTCTAAGTGTATGTATTATCTGTATAAGCGTTCTGCACAAACTCCAAGTGAATGATCATTACTTTCTTCTTCATGCTTAGAACCGGTCTGGTTTTTACCATTTAGCTAAACTGTTTTGGTACTTGGTAGGGTTCTTTAAGGATAATTAAGGGTTCTTAGCTTCCTCAAGATTTCTGATAAACACATTAGACAGCAAACACCACTGGTAAAGCCTTGGCGATACATTTACACTCTTGGAGAACAGTACCTTTATCTGATAGCGCAGAACACTCGGATATCTGAGAAATCCTAACGTCAAACATCAGTGTTTGGAAAACATTTTTCTTTTAACGAGACATTCTCCAGAAGACGAGCTGAAGAACCCATTATCGGTTCTTCCTGGTGCTGCTTTTAACTGTGCAGGTGGATGTTCAGAAAGAACCCTACACCACTCTGCTTATGCGATTACGTTTCATCACAATTCACTTTCGGTTTAGAGCACGAGTGAGTCACAGAGCTCTGCATGCATGACGTGGCAGGGGCCAGGCGAGCGGCAGCAGTGTTAATTAAAAAACTGACACCACAAGCTACGCGATGACGCATGACGAGACCCAAATCCGAGGTTTTCTGTTAAACACTTACGTGCGAGCGGGCATCGTTTTTAAACAAAGATACCATCAGAAATGAATATTAGCACATTCCTATGACGCAGTTTAGTGTTTTGATGCGTTTTTAACTAATCTGCAAAGCTAGTGAGTGATGAAGTGTATTATCTGCCCCTAATAAACCTGACCCAACTCACTCAAGGGCTT
>JAQQZX010000023.1:27180293-27214028 GCA_030068355.1 Notoglanidium maculatum | reverse complement strand
CCGAACATGCTGGGATTGGCTCCAGCTTCCCCGCGACCCAGACGGATAAAGCGGTATAGATAATGGATGGATGGATGGATATTATCAATGGATAATAAACTTCATCATGACTAGTCTGCCACACTACCCGCTACAACACCGTGCCACCCATTTTAAATAACTACCCAACTTAAAGAGTTAGTGCTAGCTAACAGTTATATCTAGCTATTACGGCAAACCCTGACTGCAAAAACAATTCCAAGTTGTGTGACTCCATATGTAGGTCACAACAGATGTAAAATTCAGAGTTTTGAGGGGATTGGGGCAGTACGGTGGCACAGCAATGGACTGGTTTCCCATTCAGGCTGGGTGCCTCCTGCACCCAGCATTCCCAGGATTGATTCCAGATCCACCAGGACCCGGACCGAAATAAAGTAGTTTTAAACTCCTCCTTTGTTTACACCTTTTTCCTCTCCCTCTTTGGCCGTTCAGGCTTGAGTTCTTCACTGACGTTCAAGTGGAAGTGAGGAGTGAAGCTGATAATTAGGGACTGCTTCGTCAGCGAGTCACTGCCGGAGCTCGTCCCTAGGGCAGTGGCAGCAAAGGAGGCTGGTTGTGGATGGCTTTCAGGAAGCACAGCGGTGTTTACAGCGTAACACTTTTTTAGACGCGGCTTCTGTTTCGGCAGCACTTCCTCCTGCGCCGTTTCCCTTTCCTTCTTCTTTGCAATCTAATCATGACAAAAAAACATGATAGTGTCTCACATCTACCAATTCACATCTACTATGAAGTCTTTTGTTCCATTTACTGCTTTGTCAAGTCTAAACAGCCTGCACAGTGGTCTCAGGTGTGTCCTTCTCAAACACATACCAGGTTCTGATGTCCAGTTCTTAGGGTGAAGGAAGCACTTCACCTCCAAACGAGAGACGTTTGTCCAGGTTGTTTACAGCAGCGGTTCTCAAAGTGGGTCCATGATGCATTGACAGGGGGTGTGGGATATATTTTTTTTCCAAATATCATTACAGTGGCATAATTACAATCTACCACTATCAAAGTGATTTCATTTATTAAGTTCTAACAGCTATTAGGCTTTTTGACTGCTTTCTTAAATCAACTGGGTTTAATTCAAACCTCAAATAACAAAGGTGTCCAAGACTCCGAACTGGTTTTTGAAACTGGATTAATTTATGTTAGTTTTTTCGAGGGCAGACTTCTGGCCAACATTCACTGGGACACTTTAATAAGGGTGACTGGCATTCATCAACATACGCATGCAAGTACAAAGAAACTCAGCACTACCAGTACTTTTGTAAATCTGGCAGAAATCTGTACTTCGTGCCATCTTGCACAAACATTTGCACTCAGCTTTACTAAAAGATTAATGAGGTCAAAATGAAAAAACCCTGAACTCACCATTTTATCATGTGTCCTTGTGGCAGCAGAAGTGGATGGCGGTGGATGGAGGTCAGGGACCAGCACCGCATTTTTAATGAAGCGCTTTTTACGAGGTTCCTCCAGTTCACGTACATCATCCTGGGGTTCTGGTTCCCTCTTCCTCTTCTGCGCAATCTAAACCAAGGAACATGACAAAAGACTCAATAATGAAAGATTTGAAAACATTTCAACTTTTTTTTTCACTTGACCCCCTCTCACACCTAAAGACAGTATTTAGTCACAGACTATGATTTTGCAAAGAATAGGGAGCTGCAAGACCGCAACTAGATTCCTTTTGAGATTATTTCCCATAATGCTCCTGGACAAGCTTTGCTGCTCCCAGTTTGGTGCTGGACAGGACTCTCCTATTGGTTATCAGACATCCCATGACCGACTGACACCTGTTCAGCTCACCTCAACATGTCATTTACTGTCATTTAAGCCACCATGGCCAGTGAAAAGCCACTGCTGAAAACACTGCAGGGTGCAGCACTGTCGATACTTTTGATCCATATTAATAAGTTTAGTAATAATTAGCAATTTTGCCCTAAACTGCCTCTCATACCAATCAGGATACTCTCTCTCTCTCTCTCACACTCATTCTCATGCTACGTCTCTCACTCTCACATGCTCACCCGCGCTCTCTCACCCCCGCGCTCTCTCACTCTCTCACCCACGCCCGCTCACCCTGAAATATTTCCGCGATGTTGATAGCAGCTCCCTGACGCCTGCAAAAGTGGCAGCAGAAGTGGATGGCGGTGGATGGAGGTCTTTAGTTTTAATGAAGCGCTCTTTTGGAGGTTCCTCCAGCTCACGCACATCATCCCCAGGGGTTCTGCATTCCTCTTCCTCTTCCTCTTCTGTGCAACCTGAACCAAGAATCATGACACATAAAGATTCAATCAACAGCATGTATAAGCATGTCTGGTCTGCTGCTTAATCTGCTCATTTGCCGTTTGCTCATCACCGGGGCTGTTTCTGAACATTTCTGGGCAATGCCTAAACGACATTTACATTTACTCAGTGGCCCCTGCATTCCTCCTCCTCCTCCTCCTCCTCCACCCACACCCTGGTTTTACTATCCTTGTAAAGACCCTCCACTGACATAATGATTAATGCCACTAATTAACGCTGTGCTTGCACCTGCACCTAAACCTAACCTAAAACTTTTTGGCCCATTTATTTGTTTGTATTTTTTTATTAGAAATAACAACAACAACAAAAAAAACAAAAAACAAACAATTTCCTTGTGAGGACCATCCAACTGACCGCCAATTAATCTGTAAACAATTGATGCTACCACTAATGGTTGAAAAAGGAACTACGCATGATAAAGTGAAAATAATACCTGGATTGCATAAAATATGGTTTTACTTGCACAGAAGACAAGCATGGGTTGCGTGGAACAGCGGGATTTGTGCAGCGAGGGAAGCATGAAAACATCGAAATTCAAAAGGGATTGAGAGACAAAACACTCGAGCCTTAAAGACAAACCTGTTCTGTTTTTCAAAAGAAGGAAATGGGATCTGGATATGTCTAAGAAATGATCAGAAATGTCTGCACTGTTCAGGAGCAAACACTTCATGCCTCGCATGGGGAGATGCGAAAAGGCCCGCACAGTTACAGAACTTGTTTTACTCGCTGCAGTCGACATGACCGGAGAGAGATCCTCGCTCAAATCTGCCGCAAATCAGTTGGGGAAAAAAAACAAACAAACAAAAAAAACCCCAGTGAAACTTACAGAGGAGAATACGACATATATCTGAGACAGTGACTATTAGGCAAGAATCATTATTAGTAGTTTTAATAACATTAATATGCAAAACTGAATTATTTCAATTTTATTCCTTAATTAAAATGCTTCCTGAATTAATTTTTTTCAAAACGTACCCATTTTTCTTACATCCTCCTTCTTCTGGTCTTTAAGGCAGTAGACTCCATTGTTATGCCCTTTATCTGGGCTAATAACGCCCTGCATCTCCAAGGCCCCCTTACAGAAACCCACAGCTGAAGGAGGCCTGGGGCTTTCAGTCTTCCGACATTATTACTGGGCCTGTAGTGCCAGAACAGCTTCAGCTGTGGCAGGCAGAGGAGTGCCCTCCGTCCCAGTTGGCCTTAGATCGAGTCTCGTAACGCATCACCACTTAGTAGGGCCTCCATTTTATTTTCCAAACCAAATCCACCGTTCAAATAAATGAAGGGTAACTTTATTAAGTGTAACTCCTTTAAGATTCTGCTTGGTCTCTCAGAATTGTCCATTTATGCTCCTATATGTCAGAACCCCTCTTTTAAACCTGGCATGATGGACGTCGTTTTTTCACGTTGATCAGACAGCAGCCTGTCTACTATTAAGGAACAGTTTTGCATCTTTTGGACATCTAGTCCAATGTCTTAACCACTGAGCTACCACAGACCCCGATGTGATAAATGTATAAATGAATGAATGAAAATATGATAAAACGTATAAAGACACATCTGTTCTGTAGTACATTGAAGACTCAATACGATAAAACCGATAAGCAGCACAATAAAAGGCTGAAAACCAGGATACCGACATAAAACGTAAACTATTAAGGTTCAAGGATATTGGTGAGGAGATTGCAGAGGAAGTATGGGCAAAAGGGTTAGACGGGTCAAAGCGTGTCCCATCAATGCTAGATTTCAACTCATTCGGTTTAAAGTCATCCATCCACTTCACTTTTCCAAGAGCAAACTGAACAGACTCTTTCCTTCCGTCTCTGCTACCTGTGATGAGTGTAAGTGGAGTGAAGGGACCTAGGTCATCTTTTCTGGTCTTGCCCCAAGCTCGAGAGTTTCGGAGATGACATTTTTCATTTGAACAGCGAAATACACGGCAGACGGCTAATCCCAGTGCCCTGTCTGTGATATCGGGCTGCTCCAAATACTCTTTGACTCTTCCCCCGACTTTAAAACAAGCCTTATGTTTGGTGTGATCGTAGCAAAAAAGGCTTATCCTGAGAAAGTGGAAACCCGTTTCCTGTCCTTGCTTTAAAAATGGCTAAATGATATGGTTTCTTGTCTGTACCTTGATGAAATTTAGTAATCTCTGTCTGATGCCCACCAAAGAGCTGTAAGATCTGGGGACCCTTTATTGAACATATTAGGAGGGTGAGGCATCAACCTGGAGGCTAATGATATTGCACTGTTCTGCACTGTCCTGTATTCTATTGTATTGTACTAAGGTTTGCCAGGATTTCAGTTCTCAAAGCCTTAACTTCGGCCTTAGCTCCATGGACTCCATCTCCGACCCTCAAGCCACATGTGGACATTGTCGTCGTCACCCGGATTGACATGTACAAGTACACTTTTTCTGTGAGTTGGCAGTTTGGTTGTTTTATTTTGTTGTACTTTGCCATGCTTCTTTGTTTGGTTGTGGTTTTTGTGTTGTCCAATAACAACTTAATCTAGGATCATGTCCAATCCACGGTCCAATCCAGCTAACTTGGCAATCGGCAGGGTCTAATTGTGATTCCTCACAAGCCTCTGAACTAATCTTGCATTGAAACAGCATCAGCAGGTCATCATGCTGCGCTTCTTTTCCTGAATGACACCAGAGTAACGTGTTAGTCTTTCTTTCTCCAGCTGACAGGTTTAATGACACGCGTGACATTTACGAGATGAGCAAGCCACGGTGACTGACGGAAAGCAGGACCACACATCTGTCTACCAGAAAGAACCAGGAGTACTCCTTCAGGAGTGAAAACGGCAGGAGTTTTAAACCCAACGACCTGCTCGGAAACCGAACAGCGGTGTAAATAACCACGTGACAAGGCGCAGGATGTAATCAGACAGGTTTCTTTTAATATGTTTGTTTTCTCCTCTTGTATGTTCATAAACACTTTGCATTCTTGTTTTTATCATTTGAAAAGATATTCTCATTGACGGTTAGACAGTAATGCTGTTCATACATGTGCTAGAGTGGTCTAGTCATAAACTAAAAAGGACATCAAAAACCAAGATTAAACAGCACTTTCTATTCTGTTCACAGCACAAGGAGGTGACTGTGACCGCTAGATACAAAAGCCTTTCTCATCAGATTACAGTAAAGTGTGAAACTAACAAAAAAAAAACCCACCTCAAACACAGATCTTCTGAGTGACGCAACAGAAGAATGCTTGCTCCATCATCTAGAGTGGGGTGGCGTATTCTCTCTTCCCTGTCAGTTACAAGTGACACTAACCAATCATTGGCATCTGTAGATGGATAGATGCATAAGGAAGATAGGCGGATAGCTCTTTCCTCCGAGTGGGTTAGTGCCGCCCCGACGTTGCCTGAGCAGCAGTTCAAAAAGGTGCAAACGGCTGGCTTCACCTTGGAGGAAGCACGTGATGGCCATTGCTCTTGCCCTCCCTGGTTGACAGGGGAGATTCGTCCGCTGGGTGGGAATTGGCCATGGCTAAATAAGAAACCACGCTGCTTGAACGTCATGTCAACTGATATGATGTAAAAGATCTAAGATCACCTGATATCAGAGAGCCGGAGCGTCCTCCTTCTATTTGGTAGCATTTATTCTGTTTGTACTTACTTAGGTCAGTGGTTCTCAACTGGTTTTGCTTCAGGACCCAAATTTTATGTTGGAAATCGAGTCGTGACCCAACACTACGCTTAAGCAGTTTACCGTATGGAAGCGCACAAACAGCTGTATATTAAATTAGCATGCTAATTTAATGTGATTAATCCTAAGGCTGTGTACACATGACCAGCTTCAAAAACTCCTTCTTTACCTTTGTATTCCTATCAAGAGCACATCATGCCTCCGTTCCGACCAGTGATCCGAAGCTTGTACCGTGTGCGTCTGGCTTTTCAGTTGTATGACACCATTTAGTGTGGTTACTCAGCAAAAATATTGTAAAAAGCTTTTTATTTCCCCCTGTTTGCTGAAATAGATGCTCAGCAAAGTTGTCAAGGTTGGAAGCACTTGAGATTCTGACTTTGCCTCATTTCTCCCACTCTTTACTACATCTAAGATGCTCGTCATGTGGAGGACTAAGCAGCGCGTCAAGCCTGTGCTGAGCATTGTGTTGATGCCCCAACGCTGGTCATGTGTAAACACGCTGATGATAATTATCCATTGCATAGACTTAAGAAAGATGGATAATAATCATTTGCTTCATCTAGTTGGAGTACATAATTGTCACTTGCCTTAATGCGTGTTACTGTCTGCTGCTTGATATAGCTCACATTCTTCTCCGTATGGGGTCAGTGGAGCTCGGGATTTATTTTCCCCACCAATTTGTGGCAGATTTGAGCGAGGATTTCTCTGGTCACGTCGACTGCAGTGAGTAAAACAAGATCCTTTGTAACAGAGTGGACCTTTTTGCATTCCGCAATGCGATGAGCGAGTTTGTATGATGCATGAAGTGTTTGCTCTTGAGCAGCATGCACGTTTTTGATCATTTTTGAGACGTGTCCAAATCCTGTTGCTTTCTTTTGTTAAACAGAACATTTATGGCTTGAGTGTTTTGTCTCTAAATCCCTTTTGAATTTGGACGTTTTCATGCTCTCAGAAAATAACTCACCGCACAAAACACACTGTGGTCTACACTAACCATGCATAGTTTTTTTTCAGCCTTTTATAGGAAGAGGGAATTTCATTCTGCCTATAAATGCTAGCATGATATTTACTTTTCCGGAAACATAACTTGCTTTATTGTCATATTTGTTTTCCACAGTTCTATCATTTGCATTTAGCAAAGTTTTTTATTTTTTTATTAAATAAAGGGCCCATGACCCATTTTGGGTCCCAACTGCCCAGTTGAGAAACAGTGTTTCAGATGATGTGTCAGTTCTGATGGTCAGGAACAGTGCTGGAGCAGGGCTCAGGGATTTAATCAATTCATTCATCTTCTGTAACTGCTTTAATGTGATTCCTGTGGCATTTAAGCAACACTCGGATCGGCATCACAGTCTTGGCGCCGTTCCAAAAAGAAAAAGAAAAAGCAGCATTCCCCACACCATTACACCACCAGCAGTGTGGACTGTTGACACAAATCAGGAAGTATCCATGGTTTCACGTTGCTCTGCCAAAATCCTGACCCGTCCATCTGCAGTTTGTCAGAGCAGCCATGGTTTTTTCCGGTCTGTACAGTTTTAGCGAGTCAGCGCCCCCGTAGGCTCGCCTTCCTCCTGCTGAAGTCGGTCCACGTCATGGCTCGGCACGTCGTCGTGCTCGGAGACGCTCCTCTGAACACTGCTGTTGTAACGCAGCTTTATTTAGTTTCCTCTCACCTTCCTGTCAGCTTGGAGCGGTCTGGCTGTTCTCCTCTGACCTTTACACGTTAACAAGCCACTTTTTTCCCCCTACAGAGCTGTTTTTTTCCCTTTCACACCATTCTCTGAACTCTAAAGACTGCTTTGTGTGTGCGCGAGTGTGAAACTTCCAGGAATGAATAGTTACTGATTTTTCTCATGCAAACAAATTTTCACAGGCGCTTGCATCACTTTTCTGATGGGTTTCTGTTGCTGCCGTTTGATTGGCTGATCAGATATTTGCATTAACAAGCAAGCATTCCTAATAAAAACCCTACACCAACGCCTTGATTTATTTATGCACATGTAAAAACCATGTGCAAACTTGAATACGGGTGCCAAAATAAATGTGCAAGCTGATTAAGAGACACTCAGGATCGAGTCTTTCACCTGAGCAAATAACACATCTGGGGTTTTTGCACGTGCACGTGTGTGTGTGTGTGTGTGTATATATATATTATAACTTATTAGATATTTGCCACACAGCATACAAAATTCACTCTTAACTCTTATAAACACACACATGCTTATACATGGCTTTTTTTTGCACACTTCTGTGCACACTTTCATATTTTGAACCATTTTTCATCACTGCATTCAATTACAATGACATTTGATGCAAATCTTATACGAATATTTACGCAAGTTTCACTTTCACTCCAACGGAAATATTAACTGGGAGATTTGAACTGACCTCACAATTAGCACACTCCACAAACTTATTCAAGCTTTTAGTGCGTAAATTATTTATGCCTTTACTTAAAAGTTGCTCACATGAACTTTCTAAATATCACTTTGAACAGGAAATGGATTGTCTATGTACAGGGATACTACGGCTAAAACAGTACACCTGAAAAATAACATCTTGAGGGTCAAAATTACACAATATTTATATATCTAGAATATTCCTGTCCAAAGTTTTAGCAGGATGCAGTCGGTTACAGAAGCTAAAATTTATCTTCAGCTTATTATTCAGATGAAAACTGGGTTGTTGTTTTTTGTATTGTTTATTGTAAATAGGTTTCACAACAGCGTATAATTTTTTGACATAATCTAGTTCAAGCACTTAACAGATGTCTGAATTCCTCCAAAAAAATTTCTATTCTAATTTCATGTCACGCTTTAAAGGTTTCCATTTGCCTCAGCTTGGAAAAAAACATTAAAAAAAAAAAAACTTTCATTATAATAATTTGGGATTTTGTGGAAGTTTGTGAGGATCCATCAGCGAGAGGCTGCAGTTCTGCTCTGAAGTGATTTGGAGTTGATGCACATCTTGTATTCTCCTTAAAACCGACTATCAGTTTGGACAATGAGCATCAAAGGGTTAAATAATCGGCTCCTCCGCCGAGTTTACATACGATGCTACTCAGTTCTTGTGTAACGCGCCCACAACACGCCCACTAACTGCACACGCAAATGAGTCACTCTGTAAATCTGGACCCGAGTGGATTCATCAGGATCCACATACCGAATTTGGTTTTCGAGAGGAACGTTGAGGTTATCTGAGTTTTGTTTTTGCTTCCTCACAGCTCAGGAGTTCCTGGTTCTATTCCGAGCTCGGGTTACTGACGTTCTCGTCCGTGCTCCTGTGGGTTTCCTCTGGGTTCTCCAGTTTCCTCCCGTCTCCTAAAAACATCATCATAAACTCTTTTTTTAATCCTTATATTACGATCAAGTTCCTTTAATGTTTGACCTGCATTTAAAGAAAATTACCACAGTCTGATTACATCACCGATCAGCATGAGACAGAAATTGGTTCGTCTAGAAAACGGGCTTGTATAAACATTATTCAAACCAAGCTTGAGGTAATATGGACAGTTTTGTTGAGCATGAGACCAGAGGAGACGAGCGAGAGACGAGCGTGGGGACAGATTGCAGCAAGTGCATGACAAGCGTACGACCAGTGTGAGACGAACATGAGACCAGTGTGAGACGAACATGAGACCAGTGTGAGACGAACATGAGACCAGTGTGAGATAAGTATGTGCTGAGCACAAGACGAACAAGAAAGGGGCCTGAAACAAGCATAAGACGAGCTTGAGACCAATGTGAGAGGGGCATGAGAACAATGTGAAACCAGCGTGAAATGAGAATGAGAGAAGTATGAGACCAGCATGAGGCGAGCTGAGGAAAGTGTAAGTGAAGTGAGCGCAGCACGAGGCAAGTGCGAGGCGAGGCAAGCGTCAGAGCAGCATGTAATGATCATGAGACCAGCGTGAGAACAACACAAGACGAGCGTGTGCTGAGCACGACGAGAGCATGAGACGAGCATGTGACGAGAGCGAGATAAGCGTTCATGCTGCACCAGCTGGTGGGAAACGCAGACCCCAGGCCGTGTGCTCCTCTGTGCCCTGTAATCAAACCCTCCTGTTAAATAAAAGGGGGCAGAATGGAGCTGCGCCTCGCTACAGCGCTGGAGCTAATGGGTCTGAGGCGGCCACCGCTGGCTTTTGTCTGAGACCCAATTAGCTGATGAAAGACGGTACACCGGGACGTTCATTTAGGAAGCGGAGAGAGCGGATAAAGTGATATCGGTGCATATTTTTAAAATTATTTTCTTTTTTCCTTCTTAAGCACAGCAGTATCTGTCGTTACATTTTCATGATCCTCCCCTGAGACAGTGAATCTGCCTGCTACACTGTTTCGGTTACAGCTACCGCATGCATAAGAGCCTTTATTTCTTTATTTCCCTGTTTGTGTGTGTGTGTGTGTGTGTGTGTGTGTGTGTGTGGCGAGAGCACTTTACAGTAAATTGTGTGTGTGTGTGTCAGTAGTGTGAGGTGAATGGTGGGTCACGGATGAGGAGTCGTCCCTCACTGGGAGTACCATGGACAGGACAGGAGAGGGAGGTGCAACAACACACACACACACACACACACCTGTCCCACAATTCACCACTGCTGCTCCAACATTGTTCTGTCTCGTAGCACTGATGGCAAACGATCAGAAGAGTTTCGTTTTCTGATTTCCTGGAGTCAGTACGCAGGCCGTGTCTGTGTTCATCATAAAGTGTGTTTAATCCACATCATGGATGTGCATCAGTGTGACTTCCTCATCACTGACATCATGAGCTGCTGCAGGACACGAACAGTTCCACACTGCCCCCATGTGGCCATGTCTCACATCCACACACACACCCCTAACACAAAATTGTGTGTAGAAGTACAAACTCATTGTCTGTGTTACATTCTTTCCCTGTTTCTTTTTTCTTTGCCTCACACACACACACACACACACACACACACACACACACACACACACACACACAGCTCAGAGCAAAACTGATCTAATACCTCTGTCTATTACTGAGAACAGCGCTGCTTCATCTTTCTTCTGCTTCTCACTCAGTTTTTCTTTTTCCCTTTTTAATTTTCTTATTTCTCTTTCCCTTTCTAAATTCATTCTCATTTTTCTTTCCCTCGCTCATGTTTATTTGTCCTCCATCCGTCTTTCCATCTTTTCTTCCTCTGTTCTTTCTCTTGCTCTGTCTTCTTCATTCGTTCCTCCTCTTTTAATTTCTTCATCTGTGCTTTCCTTCCTTCTTTTTCATACCTCCTTTCTCTTTGTTTCTTCTCTCCCCTTCTTTCTTCCTCCAGTTTATTCCTTTTTTTCCCCTTTCACTTTCTTTGCTTGCTTCCTTCCTTTCTGCATTGCTTTTATCCTCCTCGTTTTCTTTCCATCTCTTTCTCCCTTTCCTTTCTCCCTCACCTTCTTTATTCTCTCTCTCTCCCTCACTTGTGGATTTCTCAGCAGGACTCCGTAGCTCTGCAGGGATGTTTGTAGTAATTGTACAGGAACAGTTTGTTCGTATTTTTGTTCGTAGCTGTTTGTTAGGTTTTTTGCACGGAAGCCACATGGTGAAGTGAGTGAGTGAGTGAGTGAGTGAGTGAGTGAGTGAGTGAGTGAGTGAAGTATAGCTACAGGTTTAGCATTGTGCAAGCCGCATGCATGTAAGCGTGCGTAGCTGAACAAGCTAAATTTTGGACATCAATCAGTCTCAGCTGCTCCACTACAGAGGGGGAAAAACAGACGCTGTGAGTGTATATTTTTGCCCCCCCCCCCCCTAAAAAGAAATCCCACGTGTCTCACCGTTCCTTCATAAAGGTTCAGAGTGGGGGAGGGGAAGTGGAACCGACGTCACAGAACCATTAAAAAGCCCGGAACGGGTTGTTCGCTTTGCTTTCCTATATGAGCTTTATGGCTAATTAGCCACATAAATAAACAGAAGGAGACACCAGAGGCCCCTTGGGGCTTTTCTCCCCCTCTTCCTCCAGGCCCTAATGGTTCAGTCCGCCTCACAAATAGACTCATCGATTAAGTGCAGATAATCGTGACTGAAGCTGTAATGAAAACAAGATCGGAGCACGGCATCGAACACAAACAACATCGAATACACCGAGAGCGCTCGCTTTAACACATGCATCGAGACTCACACTGTACATTCAGTTTATTAGGTACAAAATAACAGCAAACTAATTGTGTATTTGGAATTTTGTCATTGCATAATACAAAAAAAACAAACAAAAAAAACCCTCATTCAACACAAAGGAGCGTTTAGTCATTTCAGCACCTTCTGCACTCTTTGAGGCAAACTGTAATGAAGATGTTAAAAAGCCTCCTACTTTTGGCCCCTCCCCCTTGAAACCTTTTATGGAAACAATGGGCCCAGGCGAGCGGCTGGGGCTGGTCTGGGGGCGGAGCCAATTTTTAGGACAGAAAAACAGTCCGAAAAAAGAAATGATCAAGAGACATTAATGAAAGAATTATAAATCGGTTATTCTAAGCTAACGTTAAAGGTGTACTACTCCTACTACTAAAAATCATTTACACCGCAGTTTACCGCGCTGTTGAATTCTGGATCCTGATTGGTCAGAAGGTGTTGATTAATTTTTTCCAACACGTTATGGTTTCTATAGTAACGGCTCCTTCACAGGGACTTGTACAGTGGACGCTAAACAAAACATTTAATGAAAAACCACGTGTAGTCGCTGATATAGTGATGTTTTCTGTAAGGAGAGGTTTAGTTCATGTCAGAAGTGAAGCTGTAACCGGGTTTTCCGGCATCTCAGCGAGTTTACACCATGTGATTTCTGAATAACTGGTTTCTCTGCATTTTCTGTCTTATTAACTTGGAGAGGGAAAAAGAGAGGCTGCCGAGGGACCGGCTGTTTATAGCTGCTATAACAGAAACGAGAACAGGAAGCAACTGGTTTGGTGGACGTTCAACTGCGTGACACGTAACTATGAATGGATGAAAGGATGATGCGTCATGCTCTGTTTATTTATTAATCATTGTAACTGTTGGCTAATCGCTCTGCTGGAAGAGGAATAAAGCACTTCAGTGTGTACTTACAGCAGAACAAGACAGCTTCTTTTCTCCACTTTCTTTCCCTGTGTTTTACTTCCATCTTTTGTTCTTTCACTTTTTATTCTTGTCTTGCTTTCTTACATTTTCTCAGTTTCCATCCTTATTCAACTTTATCCTTTTCTTTCATTTTATTTATTTCTGTTTTGGGTTTTTTTTCCCCTTTTGGTGTAGAAATACCTTACAAACTGGATCTCTAAAAAAAGTTTGTTAGAAATTATTTGAATCCCCCTAAAAATATTATTCATTAAAAGGACCACTAGGCAGGATTTAGGAGGATAAGCAGAAATGGAATATAATATTCCTCATTGTCAAGTGTGTCCTCATTAGTGTATAATTACCAGTAACTACAAATCGTTGTGTTTGCGTAAGCTTTGAACGAGCCCTTTATATCTACACAGGGAGTGGGTCCACCTCTACGGAGCCGCCATGTTGCGCCGCTACAGAAGCCTGGAACGGACAAACCTCTAGAGAGCGCCTTCCATGTTTCACGTTTTTACAAGCGGCAGCATGAATTCGGAAGGAAGCACCGGAAGGACGACAAAGAAGAAGAAAAGAAGACAAGGAAGAAGAAGAAAGAAGAGGAAGCAGTGTTTGCTGGAGCTGGAGAACAAGTTTGAGAAGCCAAATTTTGAAAAATGGAGGATCACATTTATTATTTAGCACAAAAAAAGCAAGGAGTGTGAATGTAAATACTTGGAAGTACGCTACGGGAACCTGACGGCCACCGTACGCTCTAATACACGCTTGGAGAGGGAGGGGTAAGAGGGGGGGGGTCAGGGGGCAGGAATCTACTGAATCCTACACATTGGACCTTTAAAGTAGCAGTTTGTAATTCGGTCGCCAGTGACACAGAAACATGTGACAGTAAAGCTGAACAGTGCGAGCTGATCCACAAAATCCAAATCCAAAGTGAGCCGAAGTGAAACAGATTCCATGCCAATGTGCATCTGATTAATTTCCGTACCATCAGGAATTTAAAGCCATGTGTCTGGATCTCCGAGGAGAAGCCTGAGCAACCGTGATGTAAAAATACAACTGCGTTACACACGGCCAGCAGGAGGAGCCAGAGGACAACACCGCGTCTCTTAAAGCGCCAAGGACACCAAGGAAGGCTGATGGATGTTTGCTGTTCCTTTAATCAACATTCGACTTCCTGAACGGGAGAGTTTCGGTCCCACTGCACACACCGACCTAACCTCCCATGAACCCGACTCAGGGAACGATTTCTTAATAAGTTAACACCGGTTAATAATAAAGCAGGATAAAGTGTGAGCCACTGCTAACCTTCTGAAGCCTGTACAGACTCCTGCACAAAGCTACGACTCTCCTACACTGTCTGTGGAGTAAAGAAAGGACGCTTATATAGTACATAAACAATATTTAACACTGAAAAGGTAAAAAAAAAAAAAAACATCAACGTATTGGCAAACAATTTTACAATTTTAAAGAATAAGTAGAAATTTAGCATCATCTGCTTTGAGTCAGTTATTAAATCATTATTAATATGTTTTTATCATCACATCGTTGACTGTTTGTGTGTAGTGAATTTATATAGATTTATTTCTGATGGTAGATTATTAACATGTATGTGGTATAATAACCTCAACCTTTAATCAGCCCAAATCTGCACTTTAGTTATATACAGAATTCGAAATATAAAAGTAAAGGTATAAATTTACAACGACAAAAAAAAGGTTGTAAAGTTTTAGATAATTAAAAAAAATTCATATTGCATATATATAATTATATATAATTTAAAAAAAGTCATATTGCGTAATAAAGCTAGCTATAAAGTGTAATGTATTAATAATTTGATTGATAATTATAAGAACATGTATAATATAATGCTTTATGAATGTGTTCACAGAATATAACCTTCACAGAAAGTGTGTGTGTGTGTGTGTGTGTGTGTGTGTGTGTGTGTGTGTGTGTGTGTGTGTGGACGTAAGTATGCACCCATCAGTGTGTGTAGTATCTACATGAGGGCCGATAGCGCAGGACGAGCTGCTGTTGTTTTGGGGAGCTGAGGTGTGGAAAGCATCTCCATCAGTCCATCTGATGTTCAACCTCGGATCTTCATCAGGGACAGAGGCGTCTGTTTCTCACACACACCACACGTACAGACACACACACACACTGTAGCAGCATGCCTCGTTTGCAGATTTGACGGTGTCTTTTCTGGTCCACTGGGAAAACACAGACGCATGTCTGTCTCTGTATCTCTGGATGACGATGACACGATAATCACGTTTATTTTTACTCAGGACCAATTTAAGAGCAAAAATAGTTTTATCAATTTCAAACCAAAATGTCATTTTCTCTCACACTGCCGTGTACGCTATTATCCGTCACATGTATATGTTTCCATGGTTATTTATTCATGGTCACAAATATCACATGGCAGTACAAGCGCACAATTACAGCTCAAATCTATAAACAGAAGTCACTTTAGTAGAAAATCTCAGCGTCATGCTGTTGATCAGCGACTGGCGAGTGTGATGATCAGAGTTGATTATTTTCCTGTAACGACACGTTCTGAGGCGTTTTATTCCACTTGCGCCACATCGGCTTGCTACTCACAACAGATTTCTTATCCATTTCACATTACTTCGTCTGGTTTCTGGTCTCAGGTACATTACAGCAGCTATAAGGAGCTCTCTCGGAGTTAAGACGACAATAAAACAAGTGCAGTGTAAGGAAGAAACTGCAAATGTGTAGATGGAGATCCTGAAGAAGTTACGCCTTCGACTGTTAAAGACTCCGTGCCTAAATGTTAATGCTTACAGAAAACTTTCTTTTTTTCTCGATCCTGCTCCATAGCGTACTATGAATGAGCGGTTACTATAGAAACATCATCATAAGCGCGAGTGCATTAATAGAAACCTGCGCTTCTGTTTTACTACTCATGAAACCAGTGGTGTGAGTTTTCCTCCAACCTCATGCTCACGCTGTAAAATTTGCACTCGACTCCCCGTGAACACACCCGTGTCAGCCCTGTATAGGCGTGTAGACGAGGGGACATTCACATCTGAACAGCAAAACTGATCAGCAGGTTTTCTGAATCCTAGTTGGCATGAAGTTGTGAGAAAATCTCACTCATCGAAAGGCAAATTAAAGCGAGCAGCTTGGCGACAATCTTACTGAGCTCTTCTAAACTAAATCGATTCCTGCAGTGAACACGACACGACATGATCTGACCCGCCCCCCCCCTCCGTCTGTTTTCCCCCTTCCTCTCAGAATCCTTTTGCATTCCAGGGCTGAAACCCACACGCTCTCCTTCCTTTCCACCATCCGCCCCTATCCAGATGGAGGGAGAGAAAGAAAGAAAGGAGGGGGGATAGCAAGCTATTTATCCCTCAACACAGGCCTGATCGGGGAGGGGGAGAAGCTTTCTGTAGTGTCCTCTTACACACACACACAGACACACACACGGTCACTGACTTGCATTCTAATCAGTAGTTCAGTGTGATGTTTATAAGCCTGAAGGCCTCGATAGCTGTTTACCCTGAATCTTGCGTCACGTGTTAGCGCTCTCTCTTCCTCTCTCTCTCAGGATGTGAGGATGTGCAGAACCCAGCCTGTCACACGACACTTATGGAAAATGTATGATCTAACCGTACGAAGCACGCACTTCCTGTCCCATCTGCCGACCCACGTCTCGCTTTCAGCGCCTCGTCTCTGAACGCCTGGACATTAACACAGCGGCCACGCTGGGCCTCTTTCTCTTTTCACACACGGAGCTGCGGAGTTTTACAGAAACCGGAGCTCAGAGCAGATGTGCACAAGCTTTAATTAACACACACACACACACACACACACAGAGAGAAGTATAAACCATACAGAGAGCAGAAATCCTGTTTACTCCAAATAAAAAAAAAAAGCCTAAGCGCTTTTTTAAGACACTTTCATGAATTCTTCAGTAAAAAACCTTTACAATTATTCAGTGGACTCTGATTGGTCAGAAAGTGCTGATTAATTTTCTAGAGCAGCAGCTCTGACAGTAGCGCAGCTGCAAATCTCAGCTTTAACAGCTTACACAGCGATTCATGTGCAAGAAAAATGGAAGGAGTCTCCAGTGTCGGCGCTTTGGATCGGTCAGAGGTGAAGCTGGAAATAAGTTTCGGACATCAGCAGGACAGAGAGGATACGACTGTTTATAGCTGCTATAATGCAAGAGCAACAATAAATGTTTAAAGAGTGTGATGCATCATTCTTTAATAGATGAAAAATTGCAATAATTGTTGAGGTAGAAGCGAAATAAAACACTGTTAGAAGAAAAAGAACTTCATGGTTAACATAAGTGAGAAAGTAACTAGTTTCAATGTGAAATGGAACTATAACTGGATAAAAAGGTATAAAATGTCGTTCTTTAACAAATAAAACACCGTTACAGCTTAATACTCCAGCACTTTTTAACCTAACCTTTATCCAGTGTCCATGTAGTGTGCGTGTGTTCATTACAGCAGACGATAACTGCCTTCTATAGTTTACTTCAAACTCACACAGCAGCTGTTGGTTCATTCAGTCATCTGTTTGCTTTCAGAAAGCGCTTTATCCTGGTCAGGGTCGCGGTGGATCCTGAGTCTATCCTGGGAATACTAGATTTGACGTAGAAATACAACCTGGAAAGAACGCGGTCCATCGTACACGCATTCACGCCTAGGACCGATTTAACGCAGCAAATCTACCTTAGCAGCATGCTTCTGGGAGGTGTGAGGAAACCGGAGAACCTGCAGGAATCCCACATGGACACAGGGAGTACGTGCTAAACATTCGGAAGCTCCATTGGAACATTACAAATGTATATAATAAATGAAATATTGCACATTTAAGGCACAATTTTGCAGCATTGATCTCTGCTCTAACCAGGCTAGATCGGTAAGCCAGCGCTCACAGCAGGGATTAAAACAACCATGTGGTTGTCATGGCCGTCTCTCAGCCTCTCCTGGAGTTCTGTTCATGTTAAAAAAAAAAAAATAAATTAAAAAAATAAATAAATAAAAAAAAAATATATATATATATATATATATATATAAAAGTAATAAAGAATAACCTCCACGCTAACAAGCTCCTGCCTTGGCCATGAGTGTGAGGGTGGCCAGCCAACAGCAACACAATAATCACAAACCTCACCCTCATGGCACCAAGCCTCCAATCTCAACCATCCCTCCCACACACACACACACACACACACACACACACAGCGTTCTAATACACTTGGGTAACGGCCACCCTAGCATGGCACGCCGTTAAATGACTGTGGCGTGCTGTAAAAAGTGCACAAGAGCATTAACAGCGGTGATTTGGAGTAAATTGCAGAGCTGGAGGTTTTCGCTCTGGGTGCAACTGCAGTGGAAGAACATGGTTTAACCACTGAAGCCACACACACACACACACACACACACTTAGCCTATTGCAGCACTAACGACTAGCAGTGTACAACCTGTGAGGCTGTACATCCTGTAAAAGCACTGTAATGAAAAACTCGATTAAATAAACTACTCCATCTTCAACTTTGTCTTTCTCTCCCTCCATCTGTGCTCTTCTCCCGTTCCACTTTTCTTTTCTCCTGTGTTTTCTCTCTCTCTCTCTCTCTCTCTCATTTCAAAATCAAATACATTCCAGAACTCCAGAGGCTTTTCGGTTTAAACAGAGCGAGAGTGCAGATCACGCAAGGCTTTGTCGAGCTGGAAAAATAAACAAACAGACATTTTGGTGTTTTAAGATCTGCAATAACGTAGTTGGGATCAGGGCTATTCAGGAAAATTTGAGACAGTGAAGCGACATGTCGCCGTCGTTGAGAATGTAAATCACTACGTGACTGTGGTTTGTACATCATATTGGGTATTTCTCCATCACCGTCCCATATTCACATCCCCATAGGATGGTGATGTCCAACACCAACAACATTATTATGACTAACAACTCCACGTTATGAAGAGCTCAGTCATGATGAGGAGGTTTTAGAGCTAGATACATAACCTCAGAGTACATCAACACATGAGCAAGTAAAAGCCAGGCTTTCAGTCAAGTGTGTGTGTGTGTGTGTGTGTGTGTGTGTGTGTGTGTGTATGGTAGAGATCGGATGCCGGGCCCCGGCTCGTCTTTCCCGAGCTGAAGGGAAGAGTGTCGCATTTCATCGGCGCTAAATCCAGATAAAGCTGCTTATTGTGACGGCTAATCCACTGAAACAATTACGATTTCTCACAGCTGTGAGAAACGGTCAGCCTTTTACCACACACTCGAACACACCACTTTACAGGAAACCTCAGAGAGCGAACGTTCGCACTGAGATCATATAAGGACTTGATTATTTGAAAGTTCAGCCGTCATCGAGTCAATACCTGCGCCAGTGTCAGAGCTCCGGCATTTCATGCTCATGGTTTTACTCGCCACCCGAGCGACGTGACGATGTTATAACGTTTTTTTGAATAGCAGTTACACACTCTAAATTTGATGATCTAAATTTTCTGGTGTCTGAATCTTAAAAATTGTAATTTTTTTAAATTGTCACACACAAACTAATGCTTAAGATTTATTTTTAAATGCAATGTCATGAAATATAAAATATGATGCTTTTTTGTACATCATGCCCACTCTATAGTCATCTGTACACAAAATTTGGTATGCATTCTGGTTAACGTTACAGCCCGATGTAGACAATCTACAGTCAACAACCCGTCTCTAGTGCCATTACCCAGCCTAACACCCATTTCTAAACAATACTTTAACAGTTTATGACTGGGTTACAAGCAAGCTGGTAATCTACACACTCTACAGACCATCAATTTGTAATTTTATCGAGTTTGTGTTGTTTATTACACCTCAACACTGTCATTTTCTGGATTCTGATTAATCTGAAAGTGTTGATTAATGTTCCATAACAGCAGCTCTAATAGTAGCGCAGGTTTATATTAATGCACTCTCTCTCTAACACATTGCTGTTTCTATAGTAACCACTCATTCACAGATGGTCACGTGTACAGCGGACGCGCCACATATACAGTTAAACGATGTGTAATAGATATGGTGACGTTTATTTATGGAAGGAGTCTCCGGTGTCAGAGCTTCTGTAACGGTCGAGGCGCGTGCACACAGGAGGAGACCAGCGGCGATATTTTTACTCATACTCAAGTACTTGTACTTCTACTTGATTCACTTTTGTAATAAAGTAACAATACTTTTACTTGAGTACAGTTTCTGCTTACTCTGCCCACGTGTAGCGACGAGTGACTCGTTTCCTGCGTGTACGCGCTTTCAGACACGATATTATGTTGTTGGTTTTTTTGCAGTTTACCACTACGATGACAAGCTGAAGTGGGTTTTTTTAAGTTCCAGACAGAAGGGGAAAACAGTTAACTTATTTATTACCGTTTAAAAAATAAAAAAGCAAGGAGTTTAAAAACTGCTGTGGTATAAGAGGAATAAAACTTCAGGATGTGCCGTTATCGGACAATAATCCACTTTCAGGTTCGAACAGCAGCTCCCCTTTGCCTCAGGCTACATTCTTTACACAGCTAATCTATCAGCTTCCACATCATTGGATAGTCCAGCTTCTAGATCTTGATGCGTTGGAGTTACCTGAAGTTTAACCTGCCCATGGTGGTACATTTGGACATACAAAGCGGTTTATTTTGAACAGTGTGAACATAAACCATATTTAAATGATTCACATCAGTTTCATGAGCAGTGAAATGAGGATTATCCAGCTATCAGGTTTGGGAGAAAGAGAAAATGCAAAAGAGGGAGCGGCCTTGCGAGGGAATGGAATGGAATGGTTGGAGCGTGTGACTGAATTCCACGTGGAGTGACAGCTCGCTCGTTTGTCGTTGATCTCCAACTCCCTCGCCTCGGGCCGTCACGTAAACAAAGCTGTTTTGAGTCTAAGCCGTCCTCGTATCCAGTCCTCAGACGCCTACGAATTGTACCATACTATAAATTGTATTGTTTCACTCGTCACACTGTCTGAATCAACCTATTGTTTGTGTGCTCCTGGAGGTTCAATGTTTCACCCCACTGTAAACATCTGTGAAATATTGACTGGAGGTAAAGAGTAGGCAGGCCAGGTGCTCATCCAGCCATGTCCTCTCACCTTGGGCTCGCTCGTTCTCACACTCTCCCCCTCTCTCTCTCCCTCCCTCCCTCTCTCTCCCTCCCTCCCTCTCTCTCCCTCTCTCCTCCCCTACAGCAAACACTCATCCGACAGTGACGAAGGACAGGAGTGAAAATTACAGGACACGGATGTGACACCAGACGCCAGCCACTTTTCACACATCCAGTCCTAAAAAGATGTTAGCTACAGAATTGTTGCTAATTTTTTGACCACTGATTTAAAGAGGCAAATAATAACCATCACTGGCAAACTCAGGGAAAAATATGACTCATTACTGAGCCGAGTCAAATGCGATTCAATAAAGAGCCAGAATTTCTATCACTCACTTTCACACAGACTTTCTGCATCCTATGTGCTTCATATCTGACCTCTTGGCCATGCATTATTTCTATAGCCCTCTAGCATAACCCTTTAATCCCATTGGACGATGCTTGACCATGTGACCACTGACACATCCCTGCTGTATACTTGTGTTACTGTAACTCACCACCTGCTCATTCCCTGTTCACCCTGTATAAACCACTCCGATTCACTTCTTCATGTAGTAAAAGCAATCAGATCAGCTAGAAAAGCAATTTCAAGTGTGTGTGTGTGTGTGTGTGTGTGTGTGTGTGTGTGTGTGTGTCTGTGTGTGTGTGGAGCCTCACTAATGGATCGCTGATGCTACTAAAGTGCATCTATTCACTTTATGGTATATTCTGAAGTGATGCTTAATGATGGCACAAAGGTCTACAGAGGTTTTATCACCGGACACATCCAGAACGTGCACGCACGCACACGCACACACACACACACACACACACACACACACACACTTCTGTGTGGTGAGAACAGACATAATGAGTGTGTCTGCAGCCCTGTAGACACTGTCCTGTCCATGAAAGTTATCCCAGCTGCTCAGAGAGAAAGGTTGTAATTACTCAGTTCAATGTTATGTCACTCACACTCACACACACACACACACACACACACACACACACACGCCTGATGTATTCTCTGCCATTTTCAAGTTCATGTTGCCAATTCAAACAATGTGGCTCCTGGTATGAAAACAGTGTGACGCAGCATGTGTCCTGAGAGGGAGAGAAAGAGAGAACTGAGACAGGACAGGCATTAGGTCATGCTAAATAACACACACACACACATACACACACACGGGTCTGAGGTGACAGAGGAGACAGCTGTCTTTTTCCCTCAGCTTTTTCCAACAGCTGCACAGTTTTGCACTTTTCCACCGCTAAAAAAAAAAAAAAAGTCAGTTCTCACAATTGGTTTGGTTCCAACACCAAAGTTCTGCACTGACATTACGGATTTGCTGACATGAGCAAAATTATTTATATAAACACATCGTTATTACATTAAGTGCAACTATAAATGGATAAAAAGTATGACCTGTCATTCTTTGATGACTAAGAACTGGAGGAGGATACACAGAGTCAGGAGTCCATCACACTGATGATAATTCAGGATCAAACCTGGAATCCTGGAGCTGTGAGGCAGCACTTCTACCCGAGAACACCACAACCACTTTACTCCATTTTACAGGCTATAATACAGCAAATTCAAAAGGAGCTAAAAGATTTTGTTCAAATGCTCAAAGGCTAGCAACCTCCTTTGAGTAGCATTCACTCAAAACGTATCACTTCTTCAAGCTTATATTAAACCCAATACTTCACATCCTGCACACACTGTAAGTATCTTTCAGTCCATGTTGAATTCTCACATCTGGAGGTCAGAAGGAGCGGATTAATTTGCTACAACAGCAAGCTCTGACAATAGTGCAGCTGCAAACCACAGGATCGTATTAACGCGCATGTCCTAATGCGCCATAGTTTCTATAGTAACAACCTGCACAAAGGGCATAGTAGGACGGTTTTAAAAGTCGGTGACGTTGTTTATTTAGCATTTCTATGAGGAGTCTCTGGTGTCATTCGGAAGGAAAGCTACAGGTTTTCTGACATCTTCAGGACAGAAAGACTGAAGCGGGATGACCGTTTATAGCTGCTATAATGCAAGTGATAACAGGAACAAATCTGTTCCACAACATCGGACCAACATAAGAAGTGTAATGGATCATTCTTTAATAGATTAACAATCGGAATAATTGGAAAACTGCTGTGGTGTAAAATGAAATAAAACACTTTAGGACACGCAGTTATAAGAAAGCAATGAACTTCAGGGTTGTAACAGTAACTCCGCTTCATCAGATGCGTCATTAGTTTTCTACAACAACATGACCCTGAGGGTTTCATTCTTTACTTACCCATCTATCTATCTATGATGATGTTATGCTGTATGCAGTTTTGACTTTGGATTGTAAAATACACACTGAAGAGTTAAACATTCCACACCATGCATTATTAAACTCCCACATGTGATTGCGCTATGGTTTGGCTCCTAAATCAGTTGAAATACAGTAAATTTCCTCGGATTCCATTGAACCCACTCCAGCACCAGCACCATGTCGGAAAAAAGCAGGTAGCAGCTTGTGAGGCTAGCTTGAATAAGGCCCTTTCACGTCCTCAACTGGCACTGAGGGAAAATATCCCACGAATGTGGGTACTCCTTTGCGCTACTCTTCCTGCAGTACAGGGATGAGTCAGGACGAGTCAGGATGAATCAGGATGACTTCGCTTCATTTCAGAGCCGTTCTCAGACATCAGCAGCAGAAATCTGAAGTCGTATGTATTCTCACTGTTGCTCACTGAACATGCAGGACTTTGTGCGTGTAACCTGACATGTCTGCAGCTGCTTGGTTTCTGACGGACCTCTCGGTGTAGTGGCAAGTGTGCCAAACCATTCTATGCAAACAAATTCTAGCATGTGAAAGTCATGTTTTATACACATGAAACTGCAAGAGGGTGCACTAACTTTTGGAGACATAGATTTTGACTTGGAGTAAATACCAATGGCTGCACTGAACAACTATTTGCACCAAAAAAATGTTTTTTTTCCCTTCAGCACCACCACTATCTAGCTACATAAACAAAGACACTACGCTTGTGTTGCTAGTTTAGGTGAACTGTTAGCTTTAGCTTTACAGCAGTAGTTATTTGACGTTAGGGGCAACATTTGCTAACATTTCCTAATTAAACATGATGTAACTTGGACGTGGAAGTTTGAACTCTGAATCATGTAATTTTCAAGCTACAAAATGTGGAAAAAACATGGACGCCTCCATGAAGATTTTGTTAGCAGTTTGTTAGCAACGAGTCAGCCAGCTAACATTAGTGAAAGTTAGTTTGTGATGCATTTACTAACCCAAAACAGCAAACTGTATGCTTTTAATCAATAGATTTAGCCGATTATTTTGTGTTCAACTACAATAAATGAATGTTAAGAGTGTGAGCAGCAACTTAAACAATTAATCTTGTGCTAAGTATTAAACAGTTACAATCAGTACCTAGTTTATGCTAAGATTTGATTTGATTATTGTACTGAGGAAACCTGTAGTTCATTAGCATGGGCTTTATGTATTTGTTTGTTTTGCATTTTAGGTTTAAAAAAAAAAAAAAAAAAAAAAAGCACATCATGTACATTCATGTAGTTTTTTTATACACTTGTGGCTACAAGTGGTGTTTTTTCCTAGCAAGTCAACTGGTATGTTTGTCCAGTGAACTGTACCTTCATGCTAATGTTTGAAGAGAAAATTGGCTAACTAACTTGGTTAATTATTCTTATTCTTGGCTGCTTTTGCAGGTAATTACAGTAAACCTCAGCACTTCGGCGCCATCTCGGTGGGAGTTCACTGATTATTTCTGGGTTTTATTTATTTATTGTACATTCTGAAATCAGCAAACATGAGCAGGACTCGCCAATTATCTCTTGTGAAACAGCACTCAGTGTGTGCACTTGGTGTTGGGAAGAGGCAGGACTTCAGTGTGGCTCTTTACTAAGGGCTTCATCATAAAGCTGGAAAACACACCAAGGTCAGCCAGGGTTATCAAGAGCAAGTCCAAAGTCCCAAGCCAGGCAGGTCAAAGCCAGATACACACAGGCCATGGCCAAAGTAGAGAGCAAAACAAGGACTTAGGAAACCCTGAGACCTGCAGCTTAGAAGTGCACACACACACACACACACACACACACACACATGCAGCAGGAACTTAAGGAGAGAGGGAACAGAGGAAACTAATTAGAGGGAATGTGAGCAGATAGCCAGAAGCAGAAACAACGACTGAATAAGCAATGTGGAAAGCCAAAGGGGTCTTACACAGAGTGTGCAAAGAACTCAGAATCATAGCAATGCTGTTTCATTTCATTTTCATTCATTGCAGTTTTGCAGATGGAAGCCAACAAAAACACAATTGCAAATGGTCTTTGTTTCCATTAAATCAGTGGTCACCAACCTCATTCCTAGAGATCTACCTTGAACATTTACATTTAGATTTATTCTGCAGACGCCCTTATCCAGAGCGACTTACGGAAGTGCTTTGAAGTCTCTATCAGCCAATATATTCTGATACTGGTTTACTAGGACCTGGGCTAAGAATACCATCATGCTAAAAACTCTCTTGGCAAGTCATACAGAAAGGTTTTTTGGTTGTTTGTTTTTCTTTTTAAGACTTTAGCTCCAACCTTACTCGTGCCCACCTGACCATCTAATCCTTGCCTTAATGAAGCACTTGTTCCGCTAAAAGAGGTGTGTTAGATTTTTGGTTGCAGAAACCTGCAGGAAAGTAAGTCTCCAGGAACGGGGTTGGTGACCACTGCATTGAGTGATGTTATGCGATTAAAATGGGGTTTTATCCTCTCGTTCTAGTCATTCCAATTCAATGTGGTGATGGATCTCCAAGACCTGGTAAGTGCTGACATGCTGATTTCCATTGCATTCACTGCGTGTCACGTGACTTAAATGCGAAAAATGTGTTTCACTTGTTTCTGTTACTTGGTTTTTAGTTCGCTTACCTGTCTACTGTTTTGGAACGGGTAAAAGAGGATATTGGACTTCTATTTTCCAATTGGTGGCCGTATCCCACAATAAATCAGTGTTCCAATACAGAACAAACGCAAAGTGAGCGGAATGAAATGAAAACTATTGAAATATTTGCATTACCGATGCTAATTTGTCAGTTGCTGATGCATTTTCTTTATTCCCTTGTGAAGTTAGCAGATTTACAACTTCATCTCAAATCAGTTATCTCAAACCTAACGGATTACCCAAGAGCAAGAACGTCTTTTCTCACCATTTTCTAACAATGTTCAACATCATATTACTGATAAATCCACTATAGAAGTAGTGGAGACTTTTAGAGCCAATGCTGGAGTCGATGTTCAAGAGTAAAGTACAGCGATACGACAAAGTCACGCTGAGCTACGGCACAGCCCCGACTCAGCTAGTTAGCGATCTATGCGATAGCGAGTGAGATGGAGGTATTAGCATGAAAACTGAAGCTTTGGAAGCTGATCTGTTGAGCAGAGTGTACAGATGAGGAGATAAGAGAGCTTGACAGACCAAAGGACTAAAGCACCGCTGCATCGCTCTCTTATGGTAGATTTGAAGCAAGAGATAAATCCCACTGAACTGCTATGAGCAGGTAGTCAAACAGCATTGTGGGTAGGAAATGGTTGAAAACATGTCAATAAATTAATTTAAAAAAAAACCCTCAGAATTTCATTAGAAAAATAAAGCCTGGACTCCACTGACTCCGTCACATGTTAAATATATGATTTTCATCTGTAAGTCTTTATAAGGGTGGATTTTTCCCATCAATACAACACAAAACCAAAAAGTCAAACTTTTGTCAGGAAGAATGCGCAGAGTAGGAGGATGCAGTTATAAAGGTTAAAATGTAGGCGTACAAGTTATCAGAGACTTTTTATCTCACAAGGGAGATGCACTTCTAAACTTCTGACTTGGTATAACTCTATTTTTTTATCTTTATATCTTAGCATACAATATGTTACTATTATTGTTGTTTGTGAGAATGGAGGAACATCAGCGAAGCCAAACACTGCAATTAAATGTCTTTGTCTCCGTTATTTTGTCCTCACCATTATATCCGTATGTTTAGTGGGTTAAGACTGCAGCCCTGAAGCACACTTGAACGAGTGTGAACTGAACGAGAGCACTAATGGTTTCTGTTGCAACACAGATGCCGTCTAGCCTAAAGGGACAGACAGACGCCATCCAGAGCTGTTTTCGTATCCGTAGGAGTGGGATACGCAACCTGCGTGTAGCATAAACACCTCTAAAGTCTCCTCTTGCCATATTATTGATGCAGAGAAAGATTAACAGAAAACACTAGATCTTTGTTGACGTATGTCTGGACTATTCTAAACAATGGGGTCATATTGGGTGTGTTCCTGCCAGTGTTCCCAGTATAAGCTCCTGACCAGGAACCCTGACCTGACAACAGCACACGTATATAAACAATAACAAATGGTAACGATAATGGAAAGTGAACTTAATGAAAGTCACTCTGTAAAAAAAAAAAAAATTATGAAATATTTTATTTGTGATTTCAGACATGCGTCAATAAGTACATATAACTGAAGTACTGAAATGCCATTTGATTGAAAATAAAATGGTCTGTGACTCTGACAGAGTACTGTACATCATTGTCAAACAACATTTTTTGGGTCACCTCGGCTGCGATCTGTTACTCATACACACTTACACACCGTGACCCTCGCACAGACACACACACGCCTTATCAGCGCCTTATCGGGTCTTGTGCAAGTCTGACAGATAAGCTGTGCTAAACATCTGCAGGCAATAAAGTGACGGAATAGCACATGTTCTGTTCCCTGACATTCCTGTCCGTCTGGACTACGCATGTCCTCCTCACCCCGGCACTGTGACACATGTGTGTGTGTGTGACTTTGTGCATGTATGTTTCAGTGTGTGTTAGTTCGAAGGTCAGGGCGCTCATTATCTCAGCTCACCTTGCCAGTGTGTGTGAGAGACGTGTACTGGCATCTCTGAACCGTGATGTTGATGGTGGAAACGTCACAGTGAGCTTCAAGAAGCTGATAACAGTCTTTTCTGAATGTTCTGGTCCCTCGTTAACTCGCTGTGACACGTAAAACCAGTAAGTAAAGAAATAATGCACAAAATGAAATAAAATAAAATAAAACCTATCAACTACGGTAAATGCAGATCCAACTGCAAATAAGCAATGACCCTGTGCCAGCTCTATAATGCCTTGCATAAGTATTCACGCCCCCTTGAATTTTTCCACTTTTTGTGGTGTTAATCTGTATCTGAGTTGAACTTACTTGGTACTTTGTTATAAATCTAAACCCATACATAATATTGAAGTGGGTGGTGAAATAAATACAGTTTGTGAAATGATTTACAAAAAAAGGTGATTGCATAAATATTCACCCCCATTGATGTGAAACCCCTAAATGAGTTGCCATGAAAAGTTAACTGAACACAACAGACAGCATCAGCAGTAACCAAAAAGCTATCACATCAACACTCGACCAAGAAGACAGAGATGCTGCCGGCACCATGCTTCACTGTGTAAATGGTGTACATGAATAAAGCGGCTGAATGACCGCTTGTACGTGTTTCCATGCACTACGATCCTGAGAAAAGCCTGAAGATGTTGGAAATGGGATTACGAAGACTACGACACCCAAATGCTCTACTAATTAAATGAAGAAAATTTTCATTTCTTTGTCTGTTCATGTACACCATGAGTGTCCTTTATGTACATGTTTACAGACATGTTTTATTTTGTTAAATCGGTTTACTTTTTTCACATCTCGTCTTTATCAGTATCAGTGACTATAGTATCAAGTTATCAACTTTTCCATCTTGGACCGACATATTTTCTTTGTTTGGCAATACTTTAAGTGTTTTTTTCCCACTCAGTTTTATTTTTTTTTTAACTTTGCATAAAAGAACTGAATGGAAAACCCCACTGTGGTGTGTTCTCTTCTTAAATAAGTGAAATTTTTTTTAAAAAGTATAAAAAAATGTGAGTTGACCATGTCGACGCCCAGCGTGTTGGATCTTAAAGTAAGTGATTCAGCTTTTTATAGAACGCTCTTATATTTTGAACAGCGCCTTCATTCTTCTCCTCAATGCTCCTTTCTTGCCCATGAGTGTTGTAGATGCAGACATGATAATAAATCTTGATCTAACATGCAGCAGGTATGCGACGCAACTGAAAAGCTGGAACACCTGTAGGTTCTTGTTTTACTGCAGTCAAATCACTCTCAAGCTACAACGACAGTTAAAGAGGGATAGAGTCGAGGGCAAAGGTTTGTATTCCCCAATGGGTCTAAAGGAAAAATGTGTAATAGTGTAACAAAACAACAATATAATACATAATTCAACAGAAAAAATGGTTTAAAAAGACATTTTGCAATAAACCTCTTGGTCTCCAGACCTGATTTGAAGAGTTGAAACAGAAATACTGGGGTGTGAATATTATGTGTCAGAGAACACAAAACGAAAATCACATTTTTGGACTGATATTTTGATTTCTTCACTAGTAATATCACTTACTCAGGGTGTGCAAACTTTTGCACTTAACTGTAAATAATGGTGTTTCTCTTAATTGTTTTTGTTTACAGAGGGATCTTAAAATGTAAACCAGATTAGTGTTATAATTCATTGTAATACACACATAGTGGGATCCAACAGACCACAATGAAAATCTGGGATTTTTCAAATTATTGTTTTTAAATTTGAATAAAAAAAATACAAGTTTTTAGACAAAAAAAAGGAATGTTCACTATCTTGAATATTTAATATTAAATATTCTGCACTATTTCTAGGCCCCTAGTTAAAGGTCCACTATTTAGGATTTTGAGGGGATCTATTAGCTGAAACGCATAAGTATGCCCTTATTAGTGTATAATTAGCTGTAACTACGAATTGTTGAGTTTTCATAAGTTTAGAACGAGCCCTTTATACCTACACAGGGAGCGGGTCCACCTTTACGGAGCCGCCGTTTCGCGCCGCTGAATGGACAAACCTCTAGAGAGCGCCTTCCACGTTTCATGTTTTTCCAAGCGGCGGCGTGAATCCGGAAGGAAGCAGCGAAAGGACGACAATGAAGAAGAAAGGAAGACGAGGAGAAGAAAGAAGAGGAATCAGTGTTTGCTGGAGCTGGAGAACAAGTTTGAGAACCAAAATTTTGGAAAATGGAGGATTATACTTATTATTTAGCACAGAAAAAGCAAGAGAGTGTGAATGTAAGTACTTGGAAGTACGCTATGGGCTCCTGACGGCCACCGCACACTCTAATACACACTTGGAGAGGGAGGGGTAAGAGAGGGGGGGTCAGGGGGCAGAATCCTACATAGTGGAGCTTTAAACGTAAGCGAATGTGTGATATTGAACATATTAACTTCTTTCAACAGAATGTCAGAGGAATTTTCCTCATGTCTAATCTCTTCTATCGAAGAATGTGATCAGACGACGCTGGGACAAACCAGATACTAGGAAAATAAATAAATTAAAATTAAATAAAATAAGTAAATATTGCAAATATTCTACTTCTCACTCATGATGTCAGAAATATCATTTGTAATGAAAAACATTGTATTAAATAAGAAACGAATGCAAAATTATTATTATTATTATTATTATTATTATTATTATTATTATTGTTATTGCTGCTCATGTTGTGTCCCCACCTGCACTTTATTATAATTATTATTATTAATATTATGTATGAATATTATTTTAATGCATTTTAATATTTATTTTTTAAATTATTTTAATACTTTATTAATATTATATATTTTTTTATTCTCTTTTGAAGCACTTTGAGCTTTTTTACGTTTGAAAGATGCTATACAAAAGGTTAAATATGTTTTATAAAAAAATCAAGAAGTAGAGTTATCTTAAAATTCATCTCACATTTATTTGTTCACCCAAACGGTGTTAATATATCCAGCGACTAAATCTAAATGTTCAGTCTAAACATTCACAGGTAAACCTTCATAATAATGACGTGTCGTTTGTGAACGAGATGTTCACTGAACACTAACGTGTGTGTATAAATACATATCCACCGTATATACAGTATGAGTGCTTTATTTTTGTATACATAGTGAATGCTGTTACTCTTGCAGTGTAGCATCGATGGAAACTTCGTTTTAACCTCAGAGCTGTTCATTTCCTGATACAGAAATAAAAACGGTAACGAATCATTGAGGATCGAATGATCTGACTCGTTGAAAAGAGCCAGAATTCCCATCACTGCCTTAAAGTAAAAAAAGCATCAGATGTCTTTATCTTTGTCCTAATCACACTTTCTGCTCCACTGTCCTCCTTTTATGCGTGTAGGTGTCCAAAACGCAGAGACAATAACTGCAGGTTGATTTGATGTACAGTGAAGATGCTGATTGGACAGATTCACAGGTGAGCTACGTGTCCTGAGGAACACACACTCACATTCCACAGGACGTCTACATCTCATCTCGTCCATCAGCTCATCGTTTCCGCCCTCGGGGACATCCTCCTGCCTTTTACATTTTTTTTGTGCTTTGGGAAGATGGTTAAGTAATTTATGGCTCTGTTTAGTTTTTGCTTGTTTTCTATCCCTGATCTCAGAAAGTAAAAGGGGAGGGGGGGGAGTATTGACCATTAAGTGGTAATGTGTTTCACAGGACACAATGTGCTGTTGAGAAGAAGAAGAAAAAAAAACGGCTCATAAAAAGCTGTCAGTAGTTTCATTACGGGGATAAATGGCACACACCTTTAGGAGAGCAAGAAAGGAGCAGAGCTGCGGCGCAAGAACAGCCAATTAATCCAAGCTAATTCTACCAGGAATTGTGTATGCGGAGTGAAGGAGTGTAAAAGTGATAAAGTGTGAGCCTGAAACTCGGAGATTTATCCGTTCCCTGAACAGATTAGGCCCTCTAACAAGACCTGCATTAAGGTTGGAGGAAGGAAAATGATTTGTCATTCTAACAGCAGCCGCTTGCGGCCTTGAGATTTACGAGCTAGCCTGTGAAAGCCGAGGTAGCGGAGTGGAGGATTGTGGGATGGCACAGCTAGCGGGGAGGCGATATCAAGGTGTAGGCGCAGACTCGCACTGCCAGGTATGCAGGTGAGGTACGTGTCTGGGGAAACACACACATACACACCTACACACACACACAGTGCTGATCTCCGGCGTCACGCTCAGCGATCCCCATCTCCTCTCCACTGCCCGCAGTTCCGCCAGTAGGACCTGCTAATTTTAGATCCTCGTCTTATCCTGAATTTCTTAGGGAGGGAAATTACCCAAATCCGTCCTGCGTGTCAGGGCCGTAAATAGGCTTATCCGCATAAAAAATGAAGCAAAGTACTTCACAAGCTTTAATTAAACCTCCAACAGCCTGATGACCTTTAGTACGACCTAAAGTGTGACTACGAGCAAAACATTCTAAATACTTTCACCAAGAAACAAACATCTAAAGGTTTCACCAACCCACCTGGATAATAATGTTAGCACAAAATCAAATGGTTGTGGTTTAACAGAAATAAAACACTGAACATTAAAATAATAATCAGTGACATGGTGCTGTGCTGAAGTTACTTTTACTGTCCAGAGAAGAAAAACGCAGCTTTATCTCTGACTGTTAAAAAAAAGCGCTGACACTGGAGACTCCTGCTAAATAAACGTCTCCTTACAGAAAACGTCACCACATCATCGACTCCGTTTACGTGAAGCATCCACCGTACACGTCACTGTGAATAAGCTGTTACTCCGGACATCTGCGGAAAAAAAAAAATGAATATGGCTGTACAATGTGTTTCCACCAGTGAATTCTAACATCAATGGTCATGACAGTCTTACAATTACGACCATAAGTATTTGTGACACAACTTTCATGTTTTTCATATTTGCATCCAAGTATTAAAAATGGTGCTTATAGTTGTAATTATGTCAATCTAACCAATTACGTTTGAGCCTGTGAAAATAAAGGGGTTTTGTAAACAAATAGCCGTAATTCCTTCGATGGTTTTTGTTAAACTCCTTGAATTAAAGCTGAAATTCTACACTTCAATGACAGCTTGATGGATTTATTTGAAATTCATCGTGGTGGTGTACAGAGGCAAAAATATGAAAAGTGTGCAAATACTTATGGACCTAACTGTATATCATACAGAGATGTTAAAGGTGCAGTCATTAATTCTAATCCAATACTCTGTTTCAGCAAACGGTTTGCTAGCTATCCAATCTGTGTGTGCTGTCGAAAAAAAAAAAAACAGTGTTCAGACACAGCCCCGGCTCTGACACAAAGAAAGAGGCTCGGACCGAGCCGCACGACACTGTTCCAGCCAATCAGCAACCGGGGGCGTAGTCCAGCCAATCACAGGACACGGGACGGGGAGGGGGAGATGGGGATGGTTGTTAGTGTTGTTACATGAATTTGGGGGCGGAGCTTCTGAAGCAGCGCTGAAGTGAGGTGTGTATTTGTTTGGCTGTTGAGTTCAAATATCAACACTCTTTCTCCAGAATCACTGATTGCACCTTTAATTAAGCAACAGTATGAGTTTGCGCATACACCAGTCCTTTAAAACCCAACACGATTCTAACACACACACACACACACACACACACACACACACACACACACACACACACACACACACACAGAGAGAGAGAGAGAG
>JAQQZX010000023.1:27149002-27165151 GCA_030068355.1 Notoglanidium maculatum | reverse complement strand
GAGTGTGTGTGTGGGCGCGCGCGGGTGTGTGTGTGTGTGTGTGTGTGTGTGTGTGTGTGTGTGTGTGTGTGTGTGTGTGTGTGTGTGAACAGTAATGATAGAGCTGGATGATATACCAATAACAATAGCGATATAGCGATACATTACCATCATGATGCACATTTTTTGACTTTCAGGTGTTACTCGAGGTAACTAATAACTGTTGATATTTTCCTCCCTGTTATATCCTTCTTTTCTTTCTCTTAATCCATACTCATTCCAATACCATGTGTTACCGTTTCTATAGTAACAGCTTACGCAGGGACATAGTATAGCGTTGCGCTCCACGTGATCTAACCCTAAAATAAACAGATTAGTAACGTGTTGCTTTCTAACACCGCGTGTACTCGACAATACAGGGACGTTTTCTGTAAGCAGACGTTTCGGTAACACTCGGGGAAGGAGTCTCCAGTGTCGGCGCTTTGTAGAGGTCAGAGGTGAGCAAAGCTGCAACTTTTCCGTCATCTCCAGGACAGAGGCGCTTACTCTTTGCGGTTGCTCAGTAATGACAATCCGGGGTTTCTTTGTCTTATTAATTTCAACAGAGAGAAAAGAGAAGCTGGTGAGGAAATGATTGTGTATAGCTGCTATAGCGTAACGTAAGTGAGAACAGGAACTAACTTGTTTCACATGGGTTCAACAGCATTAAATGTAACTATATATGGATCAAAAAAGTATGAAGTATGTCGTTCATTAATAAATAAAAGCTGTAATCGCTGTGGTTTAAGAGAAATGAAACTCTTTGGGACGTGGACAGGAAAAAATTAAACTCCGCTTCATTACACCACCCAGTTGCTCAGCGCTCATCACATCGATCAGACTTCCGTTCCTCAGGAAATGGACCGTCGTTAATGGACTAATGGACTGTTTCGTTGTTGCTGTTAGAAATATACGCGGTTCCCTTTCATTAAACTGTGCTCCGTGAGGAACGGTATAAAGTACAGCTGGATGATCAGCAAAAGTTTCGCCGATGATGCCGTCTCATTTGTTTTGCTGACGTCATTTTGGAAAATTCTGAAATATTGTCTATGAATTCATAGCAAGTGCGCGGATAATGTTCGGTGCAGATAATCGGAAGGCAGCCACCCTATCAGCTCCTTATTTTGAAGGATACGTCACATGGAGCTTCTCTCAGTATGCACGATCTCCTACTCCAATTACTTTCAGTGTATTACTTGTCTAGTAGCTAACCGCACATTTGCGTTCTTGTTTTGCTCGTTTTCTGCGCTCATTCCCCCGGTACAATGAGCTCAGTGCTGTTTTTACAGAGTCACTGCACTGTTGTAAGAGAGACATTTTTGTCCTGTGACACTAGCAATGGGCTAACAATGGATTATCTGTCCTGCTGCCTGGTGGTGCAGTGCTCCCGCTGCTGGGTGATATATACAGTATAACCGGTTTGGGCTGCCACTTCTCTTTTATTATGTACAGAATCTAGATTTGGATATGTTTCAGAGCATTTTAGTTCAGAGGGTCTAATTTACAAGCACAAAAAAACCCAGAAAAGTGTTTTAAGACTGATATGAGAAACCTACGTGGCTGGTTCAGAGGTATAAAGACACATTCACAGGGTGAAGGGGCTGGAACTCGTTCAATGGAGATAGTAAAAAAGCTTGTGAAATCGCATGTAGCTAATTCAATTTGCGATTATTGCACTCAGGGTTGCCAACTTAGACTCTTAGGCTACGTCTACATTAACACGTTTTAGTTTTAAAACGCATCACTCTTGCTATGTTTACACTAAGCAGCCATACTACAAGTTTTCGAGAGTTTTGGAAATGCTGTTTTAGTGTGGACGTGGGAAAACGGAGGCTTTTGGAAACAATGACGCACCAACATTCGCACCCTGATCGGGTCTTATCAGTCACGATGTATCCTCACTCTCCTATCACGTAACTCTTTTCCGGAAGAGAGAAAACGGCATCAGCCTCAACTACGCGGTGAATGCAGCATGGATAAGGACTTGCTGACTTTGCCGTCTCTGCTGTTGTGCATTCTGCATTTCATAATGTTACAGCTGCCTACATGCGCGGGAAGCAAGCTAGCATTCGAGCGATCTGCAACTAAGAAACCAACTGCAGAGTCGACTACCTGCTTCCTGTTTATACCGGAAGGTTTAAAACTATAACGAATTATTCTGGATTTGGCCTTAATTCGGTATGACATGGCTGAACGTCAAACACGATGCCTGCTGCCTCTCAGCCAATCGAATAAGAGAGGAGGCGGGACTTGCACGGGCAAAATCGTCCCTCCAAATATGATATCAAAGAACAAAGAACAGAATGCTATAATGATCCGTTTATTGGTTACAGATCGGAAAAGAATGTATTACTTCATTATATATTTCGGAAAAAAGAAAACAAATATTATGACACAGTAAGGACTGACACCATGGTGTCGTGGTTTCGTCACATTGTTCAACTCTATGTAGTGGCAATCTATCATTTTTAAATAGAATACTGAGATAATATCATAAGCTGTGGCAAAAACGTTGGTAGTTATCGTGAATCGGAAACTTTTTGTCGACACATGCTTACAGTGTGTGTGTTACCGTGGTTACCCTGATTGAACAGTTGTTGGTCACCGTCTCTCTGTCTGCTTGGCATGTTTCAACCAGACAACGGCAGCCTTTGTGGAAAAGTCTGGAAGCTTAAAGAGATCGAATATTAGCTGGCAGTGCTTTGGATCAGAGTGGCACCCCTCACAGTGCTGTGTGAGAGGGGGTGACGGGAGATTTCTTGCCACTGGGTGTTCTGTTTTGTCTGCCCCGATCTGCTCGGAAAAGACAAATCACACCAAGAACAAAGACACGATAGAGAGACAGAGAGAGGGGGAGAGGATAAGGGCAAGAGTGGAAGATAAAGACCATCCTTCACATCTTTAGTAACCCTATCTCTCATCATCTGAGGCTACAGAAGAAGTACACACACACACACACACACACACACACACACACACTGAGCTAATGTTGGGAGGACGGTGATGCCAGGAGACACATAAAAGTCATAGAGTGCTTAGGAGCCTCTGCTCTTAGATTAGTAAAGTAGGCATAAAGTGGGTGCGTCTCAGTAAAGGGGGCGGGGTCTATGTGCCTCAGTCCCAGCGAAGGGGGCGTGGCCTCCATGCCTCAGTCCCAGAGGAGGCGGCATGGCTTCTCCCTTCTTATCTGTACGTACAGCTCTGAACGCGCCTCACTGGTGGCTTTATATTAATGTATTTTCATACATCTCATTTTAATCATGCATCAACACGCACACATCATCATCTCATCTCATCTCACACACCTGGAGCCAGTTCCTGGAAAAGGTCAGCATCCCTGCCAGGCACTTCACTTTCAGTTTTCAGAAAAGCTTCTCACATTGGCATAAGTGGTTCCGGGAGAAAGAAAAGGAGTAAAATAATGAGGCAAACAAAAGGTGCAGCTGAAGCGGGGGATACGCTGAGGCATGCCAGAGTTACTCCAGCCGAGTCCTGACTTGTTTCCAGAAGCTGGTAATGCACACAAACATCTGCCAGTAAGGATTTTTTTTTACAGCTCCAGACTTGAGGAATGTGTGTGTGGTAGGACCTGACTGATAGGAAAATGTTGTTACAGGTGGAAAATTTAAGAAGCTAGAACTTCTGCCCGGAATAAAAAGGCACAGAAAGACGCGATTCAGTTGCCATGGCAGCCCTTGTAGCCCGTCAGCAAGCACGCTTTCGAATAAATCTCTTTTATACATTCGGAAGACAGGATTCTGTAAACATCTGGCTCATTGTGTCACCATGTACACAGAAATGCAGAAAGCCAACCATCAGTTTACAGCCTTCACCATTCTGAAGCTTGTGGCCAGAAAAGTGTACAAAAGGTATCAGATGAGCCATATGAGACTAGAGCTTGAACAGAAAAGCTGTTTTGTTATTAAAGTCCATCAAATTCTTTCATTCTTTCCAAGTTACTTTGTTTTTAGGCAACATGGGTGTGTCCCACAGTTCCAAAGTGACATAAAACAGAGACATTCCAGTCACTCTGCTGCATGAGCTCTGAGATCCCATACCATGTGGAGTAACATGACTGATGGTTTTAATTAGTGATTGGGTTGAATGTGAGTATTATTGCATTTATCTCCTGAGAAACACATCAGCATCCTATCACATTATATATTCCTTAAATCCTGCGATATATTCACAATTACCGTGTGTAAAGAATAAAACACTTAGTACTAAATGTGTTATTTCTCTTGTACAAATTTTTTAAAAATTATTTGTTTATTGTTATATCTATTGTTACATGTCATTTTCCTTCTTTGCCAATGACCCCATTTACACTTGATATTAAAATGCGTCTTGGGTGGAAATACAAGTGTAAACGACCTCCAAGACACATTCAGGATGCATTCACTCAAACCACTTGCCTAGGTGGTCTGGGACACATTCAACCACGTACCATCCGTAGTGTAAACGCTAATGCGTCCCGATGCGTCCCGGATACGGATGTGACAGGAAAATAAGTCATTAATACAGAATGAGGTGGTTGTTTTGGTAACAACCAAAAATGTAAAACAATTTACACAGAAGCGGCCAGCTGGACACCTTGGAGACGCATGATAGACACAGGTGTAAACGGCGATCCGTCTCGGCTGTCCACTTGCGACCTGATTGCTCAAGACACATTTTAAAACCAAGTGTAAACAGGGCCTATTTTAGTTATTACATTTGAAGATTCTGAAAACTCAGTGTTACCTCTGTTACAAAGTGCTGACACCGAGACAAACGTCGCCACATCAACAAATATTTTCCACAAATACCGATAATCTTCTGGACCCTCCCTATTGAGTGATATAATCAAGACGACGATATATTGGTCGAGCCTTAATGTGTGCAGAAGGCTTCACCTGAGGGCTCTGACCGAGGCGGGTCCTGAAGATAAGGAGGAGATAAGAGAAATAAAATCCAAGGCGGGAAGAAGAAAGAATGTGCAGACTGAAGGCGGGAAGAGAAGCAGGAGCCTCGCCAACTTAATATGGCAGAGTTCTCTGAGAACTAAACAACTCCAGCCTTGTAAACACACACAAACAAGAGGCAGAGGCATATTTACAGCACAAGTCAAGCGTAGGTGTAGTGAGATAATTGCAGGTCTTGGGCACTTTCCTGATAACAGCACTAAACTCACTTGTTGTATGAATGACACACTGCAGCTTCCTCTGCCCTCAGGATCTCAAATCGTGACCTCCAACCTCATTGCAGGATCACAAACATTCTCTCACACACACACACACACACACACACACACACACACACACACACACACAAAAGCCTCAGGTCATGTCCTTGTTCAAACCTGTCTCCCCGTGAATTCATCAACAGGATCTAATCACTGAGTGTGTTTACCTGCACAATAATAATCCGTTCATTATCTGATTTCAGCAGGTATGTAAACGGCACACTACAATACTTTAAACAGATTTAACGGATTTGAAGAAATCCGATGCACGCACCCGGATTTTATCCCAAAAAAGCGTGTCAGTCATGACGCTGTACACTGTTGAGTCGTGCAAAGCGTCGACCACAGATTACGACTAAAGAGGAAATGCAAGTTCTGTAAAGAAGATGTGAATAAATGAAGCGCTGATTAAATTAAGATTTATCCGAACATTTTGGTGCGTATTAATATGTCATTTCATTATCGGTTTTTAATTAAATGGTAGTTAAGTGCAGAATTCAGAAGCTACTTTGCATACGTGCGCTGTAAAACTGTGATCCATTTGTACTGTCTGAGTATGGCCAGAAAAGTCCTGTTTAACATGTTGAGTTGGTGTTAATGCCTGTGTTCAGGTTACCGTATCTGCATCACAGGAGCAGCCCAAATTGGACCAGCCGTATTAAAGCTGTGCTCGAGGCGAACTTGCAACTTACAACCGGTAAAGGGCACCGAACTACTAGGAACTACCAGTTCCTTCCCTGTTTACAGAGTGACGTCAAATCAACATGGCCACTCAAACTGTGAAAAGTGTAAAGCACCCCTTCTCTTCTTTTGAATGAGTTTATAGCAGTATTGGAAGATACAATGCTTGGTGAAATCTCTAACACTGCCCATACTAATCCCTGCTCTGAGAGGGACACTAATGCTAGCCAGGTAACGTGCTGTTAATGCTACATGCTACTGTCCGCTGGTGTTGCTGTGCTGTAATTTCAGTCCATGTCTGGAGTTCACCGTACTAGAGCAGAGCTAATAGCTAGTCAGGCCTGAGACGGTAAAAGTGCACTAAAATTAGCTATTTATGAGCTTTACGTGCTCTGACGGAGCAAACAAAAGATCATGGAGGTGTCCATGTTTCGTTTTTCCCACTTTGCACATTGAACATGCCAAATTGGGAAAAGACGTTATTATAGCTTTGCACGTGACGATTTACAATGCGCTACATAAATTAGAATTGAATGCAAATTTTTTTCTAGAGGAACGGAACAAAAAGAAAATGGAAATTATGTAAAAAAAAATAAAAAAAAAACAACAAAAAAAATGTAACAGTTTTGTGAGACCTACAGTATTTGCAATAAACAATAAATAAGCTTTGATCCTTGTATAAAGATCTCATATTATTATGCATTTTGTCATAAATGAAAAATTAGTTACATTTATTCTATGACAATTAATTTTTAAAAATCTGGTTTGGAACCTCACAAAACCGGGTGTAGATAATTTCCCAAAGTTTACAACATCAAGTGGAATATGTAATCAGCCGCACTTCCCATTTCTCCACCCTTTATTCAGCGACTTCTCTCTTTTTGGACGATCCTCCTTCATATGCATATTTATGAGGGGAAGAAGCGCACTTCATGTACGGTGCTTAAATTGCGCGTTTAGGCTTGTGCACCTAAATTATACACACAGCTTTATTCAGCTGGCCTTAGGAAGAATACCGTGTATTACTCTAGAGAACCTATTCAAAGGGCAAGTAAGAGCAAATGTTTAAGGGGACGTACAGAGATAATGATATGTTATCTATCTTTTTCGCAGCTCGTCACAGTTAAGCTAATATATCATTTGAAAGAAACGATCGTAGAGTTTAACCTCGACTACTCTTTGAACTGCTGATTATGGGAGAAGGTAAAGTATGGCAAACATGCTAACGTCCATTAAACGTCAAAAACATGACACTGTGCACATTGGAATAGACGGAATGGGCGGCGACCGTGTGAAGCCGGGAGAGGTGTTGGTTTTCACCTCAAATTATTACCCATGGGTTAGACATGAGTCAATATTTGGTTGGCTGACACGATAAACACAAAATAACAGTTAGTGTGGAGGATCTTGCGACTGCATTACAAAGCAAAAAAATCATTCTGTTCCGTAAAATGCAAGATAAAAATAATATTTTTTTATTTCCTGTATTGGTACACCTGTACGTTCATGCAGTTATCTAATCAGTCAATCAACAGCAGCAGAGTGCAAAAAGAATCATGCAGATACAGGTGAAAAGCTTCAGGTAATGTTCAGAATGAGGAAAAAGTGTGATCTCGGAGACTTCGTGGCAAGGATGCTGGTGCCAAAAGGGCTGGATTGAGTATATCAGAAACTGCTGATCTCAAGGGATTTTCACAAACAACACTTTCTAGACTTTATACAGACAAAAACAAAAAACGTTGAGTGAGGGACAGTTCTGTTGGTGGAAACGCCTTGTGGAAGAGAGATAAGAGGAAAAGGGCCAGTTTGGTTTGAGCTGCCAGAAAGGATATAGAAACTCAAATATTCACTCTTCACAACTGTGGTGAGCAGAAAAGCATCTCATCATTAGGGCTGGGCGATACATCGATTAATAATCGTTATCGCGATATGACCATTCATATCGTCAGCCAACTGAATATTGTGATTTGCCAGAATGATCAACTTTCCTCCAGAAATGAACAGGTAGCTGCAGTATTTTCACCCCCCATGAATACATCGATGAAGAGTCTGTGTAATGTAGCACGATAGGTAGAATTAGTATAATAAATATTAGGCCTATTACCGTTTGCGTGAGAGCTCGTGAGCGCCCCCTGGCTTCTGTCTGCGTGTGCTGCATGTTCTTTGTCTCTGAATATTATTTTCATAGTATAATATATATTGTGATGAAAATCGTTATCGTGAAAATGTCAGAAAATATTGCGATATACTTTTTAGGTCATATCGCCCAGCCCTACTTAGCATGTGTAATACATTGAACCTTGAGGTGGATGGGCTACAACAGTAGAAGACCAAATGGGTTCCACTCTTGTCAGCCAGGAACAGGAAGGTTTGGGAACAGATTCAGCCAAACTGGCCAGTTGAAGATGAGAAAAAAAATGTTCCAGTCTTCACCAATCCAGTTTTGGTGAGTCTGTGATCATGATAACTAAGTGGAGTTACTATTGCCACCATGACGTTTCCTATTAATCAATTGATCAATTTGCATTAAGCACATTAAACAATTTTCTTTAATTAAAGAATAATACGTCATACTTTTTATCCATTTTTAGTTACATTTAATGCTACGGACCATCCGTGAAACAAATTAGTTCCTGCTATCAGCTTGTCATGCTACTGAGAAACCATACAGCATAATCTTCTCAGTCCTGAAGACCTTCCTGTTTCAGAAAACTTGCTTCCTTTAATGACAAATAAATCTCAGAAAACATAAGCAGAATATTAGCAACCCCACACGTTTATTTAAACATTTACGTGGAACTGCCGTAAAGCAAGTCCCTGCTTAAGTTGTTACTATAGAAACGATAACATATTACAAGTGCACTCAACAGTGCTGTGGAAAAAGTGAAAGTTAATTACATAAGAGTCAAAGCCAAAGGTCGTGTCGATCACACCGGTGGAGTTGAGTGTGAGTGTGTATGCAGGCAGGCCTCAGCTCTGACATGCTCAGACCTGCTCGTGACTCGTCGTCTCGTTCCTCACATGAATGAAAACGTAAACTCTGGCACAGAGACACACCTTGAAAACACACACACACACATACACTTCAGTCACCTTCAGCATGCCATGTGTTAGGACGTGTGTCTGGAATAAACTTCCACAACAGAAAGGGTGAAGAATGCGAGAAGGGAAACGGATGAGACATTTCCTTCACTCCGGTCTATTTCTGTTTCTGATCACTGGGTTAGATGGAAGATAATAGTTCTCCATATCAGGTTCCCTTTCTGACTTCTCGTCCTTCCTTACTCTGAATCGTCTAGACCTACCTCTTTTATGTCTCGGTAGTTTCCTGAGGTTTCATCCGCCCCCTGCCATAATCTACTAAATCTACCTTGATGTGAATATCAGAGCTACGTAAACATTTAAAGGTGCTGTAAGTGATTTTGAAATCAGAACATTGTGCCTAATATTGGTCAAACTTTCTGCTCACATTACAGCAGCTTTAAAAAAATTATTTGCTCTGATATGAAGCTTTTGTGGCTCCTGATGCTATAGACAGGAGGCAAAACACATGAGGTGGACCACCTACATGCAACCATTCAGGTCAAGGAGGAGACTCTACTCACCTGTCAATCATGTCACCTGTGGATTCAGTATCCTCTGCCTCGTGTACTAGCTCAGGCTTTTTGCACGTGTTTCAGAGAACTATTGAAGTATTCAGCTTCAGCTAACATTCATCACAAGTACTGATTACACAACAGGGCCACTAGCACATATCCGGATGTGAGCTTATTATCGTAATAAACTTTGCTGAATTCTTGATTCAAAATGGTCAAAAAGTTGGTCTTATTGGTCACAGGTTTATATAGGTGGACTTTGAGCTTTGCGGTTTCTCTGTGATATGGCAAGGTGGGTTTTTTTAACTTTTAACTTAATAAAATTCAATAGAGATAGAAATGAGTAAGGAACGCGTTTGGCAGGCATTCTACAACGTAACAATAAATTGCTGAAAATTACAACTTGCTATTGAGGTATATCACACAGTGGTCGTCTTCACGGACCTTTCAACTTCATAGAGTGTAGACAATGATAATAAGTACGTTTTTGAGTTTAGGAGACTTCAATACAGGCTATAAAGAAATAAAATTTGGTCGGAGCTTCATTGGTTCAGGTGCATCTGTGACCTCTGATCTGACCTGAACACCACCTTTTAGACTCGTCATGCATTTGATTCCTTACAAACCACAACAATTTTAAGTGCCTTATTCCCAGTCACACACACACACACACACACACACACACACACACACACACACACACACACACATTCTGCCAAGCTAGGAAACAAGAGCCAGCGCGGGTGAGTGATCTTCTCAGTACGTCCAAGGGCCTCCACATACAATGCACCTTGTTGTTCGGCGTTGTTCTCCGGAGGCCTGCGGCGCTTTTTAAACACAGCAGGCATTTCTGAGACAGATCTGCATTCGGAGCCTCACTCGCTCCACTTCTGCGGATTTATTAAAGGAGGATCGGAATGCCATGGTATGAATACGCCATTCACAGCCCACGCCAAACGCCAAGAAGACAAATGAACTGTAACGAGCTACAGAACGGCCATGTTGGTTTGGATGCATAGAACTGTCACACAAATTCTCACGGCTGAATGTTTATTTGTCTGATTAATATATTCAAGTCCTCCGCGTTGTGGTGCTTTGAGAAATCCTAAGGGCTCAGAAGAGATCCTGATTAGCTGCCACAAGTGTGCTAGGTAGTCCCCAGACCTCATGTTATAGCCAAATGGGCTCATGTGTCGACTTGGTTATGATTAGACTCCATGGGAACTTTGCACTCTGGTCACTTCATGTCAGATGTTGGAACTTTTCTAAAGCCCTGACCAAGGTCAGAAGTTGTGACGCAATATTGACTTTTTGAAATACAGTGGAAATTCAGTGTAATGAGTAATTACGGTGAAATATTCGTCATATGAAGGGTTCTTTAGCAACAGAAGAGGGAAAATGTTGATATTCCTAATGGTTCTGTGTTATTTTCACTGTCATTATGTCCACTGTCTAGATAAAAGACTTAACAGCTAGGTGCTAGCTAGTCAAATTATTTGCTTCAGTCATTAGCTTGCTTACATCTTCAGCAGCCACATTTCCAGGTTGTCTCTATCTCACTACTTAAATCACTGGGAAACAACAATGTTTTTAATGCAACCTTTTTAACTTCATCTTGCACCATACACCAACTTCCCTTGGGGTAATTCCTGTGGCCATATTCAGGGTTGTTGCAATACGTAATTGCTGCAAACTACAAAATTAAAGTGGCTTTTAGGTAGACAACTATTCTTAGTTTTTAGGCTTTTAGGTAGACACTTCTTGCATAGCTGCAAAACCTTTTTGCAGAGTTATAGTTGTTTTGCAACATCCTTAACATAGCAGCACTATCCAGTGTCACTCAGAAGAGGGTGAGTTCCTTTTGAGTCCAGTGCCTCTCAAGGTTTCTTTCTCAGGGCATCTTAAGAGTTTTGCCTTGGACCATCACCTCTGGCTTGCTTATTAAGTATAAATCTAAATCTATTTCCAGAAAGCTGCACTGGGACAATTTCCATTGGTAAAAGTGCTATATAACTGAAGTGGAACTGAACTGAATTGAAGTACTGCTGCGTTTAAGTCCTTTGCCAGGTCTGAATCAAAGCAAAAGTTATTTTCTTGGTTTGTTTTTGTTTACTTTCTATACATTATTGGATAATTGTATTTAAAAAATCATTTTAAAACATATAGTGTTTTGCATTCACCTTTCTTTTCGTTTTTGGTCTACATGTCCAGAGCATCTCCAGAGTGCTACAGCGGTGTACTTTGTCTCAGTATAGCAGCTCGCATCTACAGAAAAAGGCTGCCGTCTAAAATACGTGGCATTTTTGGGTTACTTCATGTAGTTGAGTCGATTCGGAGTCAAATCCCTTGCTTTCGCTCAGATGCTTTCGGATCTTTTCGGAGTTTGTGTTATCACATACCTAAAGAACCACACTGATTGGAAGAACACACCAGGGTTCCATTCAAACAAACTAAACGCTGCATATGTGAAAGCACACTAACTAGACAGAAGAACAGAAATCTGGCTACCGATTTACTGATTTGAGTGGAGGGTGAAGGGAAGTTGAAAGCAGTATTGAAACTCAGATGTGTGATTAAACCAGCTGTAATGTAGGCTCTTGAAAACCATTTAAATGCCTATTATGGGGTAAATACTCTGAAATATCTAGTAATTACATTACCTAATGTGGTTATGAGCGTGAGGAAGGTAAGTATGGATGGAGTCTGGGAGTTTAAGTGGTTTAACTGACTACAGGTCAACGTCACTGAAAGTGTGGGTCTGACGTAACCAGTAGCTTAGTTGACAAGCAAAGAGGAAGTAATCGAGTTCCATAAAAAGGAAAAAAAAGCCTGTGACACTTGGCATAGTGGAATACCACCAATGACCCCTTTCTTTATAACGTCAATGGTCATTAGACCATGAATCACTTCTTTTAATTGATGTGTCAGAGAAAGCACCAACCTACCTCCTGACTGACATTCTGCTTCATCATGATGAGCGTGCAAATCTCCGTCCAACCATGTTCCTGATGAAAGTGCATTAGCGAGTCAGAATAACTGCAGAGCTCCAGACAGGATGGCACTACAGGGCATCAGTGAAAAATCACTACAGCGCTGAGAAAGGGTTTGGATGGTGGCCAATCACTGCCTCAGCAAGGGTGCTTCCTTTCTGCTGACAGACACTTGGTAGTGGTAGTGGTAGCTCAGTGGTTAAAACAGTGGCCTACCAACTGGAGTTCAATTCCCAGTGTTGCCAAACTGCCACCGCTGGGCCCTTGAGCTTGGCCTGTAACGCTCAACTGCTCGTATAAAATGAGATAAATGGAAGTCACGCTGGATAAAGGCATCTGCAAAATGCCACAAATGTAAAAGTATGTGTAAAACAGGGTACCCACAAGCTAAGGGGCATGACAGACGGAATTCCTTCATGTCTCTGTGTCACTGTCACGGAGCTCAGGGAACTGTACCCGACAACGTTAATGTTACACAGACCTGTTGGTCTGCCTGGACAGGTTCAGCTGGGCTTAACAGACAACACAATTATGGCCACATCTGTTTATTAGCTAACAAAGAATGTTCCCTGTAGATGATTTACCCAAAATGCATGTGTTTTGGACCATCTGTTTTCTAAATTAGAAAAAAAAAAAAAGCAGTAGAATGAGGTTGCCTAGCTGCTACATACCATTTTCTCTGAATTGCACAGGCTTATGTAAGCTCCAAAAAACCCCCACTTGGCTCGAAAACACACCCGGGGATGCTAACAACAACTTTCAGCATCTAAACAATAACAAGCTTCGTGTTGTTCAACTTCCGCACTATTTTCAGCTGCCATGGATACAGCCGAATGCAAAAGTTTGCACATCCTTGCTTCAGAAAAGAGCCAAATAAAATGAACCCAGTGAAATGTCTTTTTTTTACTTTGCAAGTTAAGTTTTACATTTGTTCCTTTATTACAAGAAAGAAAAATTGTCATAAAGGTACTGTTCTTCCACAGTCTGTGTGTTCTCATTTCATCCATTTCTGCTGGCAGTGATCTCCATAAACACTTTGATCTTCTATTTGTCTCCAGTTCTATAAAATGCCTATATTATCTGTTGAGCTGTTTTCCTGATCACTCCACACTGCTTTCAAATTTCCATGTGACTTATAATAAACACGTGTAATCTGTTTAAGGTATCTCACCGGGCACTTTCAATTAAATTAACCAGAGAATGTCGGCATGCAGACTTTTCAGCTTGGTAATAAAGATCTCTGTTAGTTGCTGTAATATTTAGACATCATCAAACAAATTCTGTTTTGTACGCTGTCTGACAAAGAGTCATAAACAGCACCGCTCCTTGTGCGTGGGGTGATATCTGTAAGTTTTGCACCTTTAATATGCATCTTTCACATGGAAACATGGATATAATTTATCTTTTAAAAAATTTTCAAACTACATAATTGGACCACAATTACCTTTTAGGGCACAGCTAATGCACCCGTCCAGGTCAAAGATACAAACTAAAGGCACATAAGGTGGACCCTTAGGGTACCACACCAGCTACAATTAATGGTACCAGCAAGTTTAGTACCCTTTTTAAAGACTACAAGTGAACTATTAAACTAATCTTGTTTTTTTAACACCCAAAACCAAAGGGGTGCAAACTTCATCTTCCCACCCCAATGAATGCTGACTGTCAAGTGGAACTGCATACTTAAGAGTATACCAAAGTGGCACGACCCAATTGGTTACCATGGTGACCATGGATAGCGTATTATTGCGTCATACTAATTCGCACACAAGCATGCAGCGTAGACGTTGACAGGAGTTAGCATAAACAAACTTCCTATGCTAGGGCTTTATGATATATTGCAATATTGAAGGTCTTGCCATATTATTTCGTATGAAATAAGCTTTCGGATTAATGAACTATGAACCCTTTTCCGTGCAGTTGTGTTGCGTAATTAGATCCAACTGGTGTCTAATATGCCACAAATCTGGTCTGTCAAGAACTTGATATATATTATAACAGGTGAGCAACTCGTTGTGGTTCTACTTAAGAAAACAGTTCTGTAATGTAGACTAATTGACGTTGCACTGTTTTAAAATGGGCATAATTATTTTATGTTTATCATGCAACATAAATAAGCATTCAGGAGGATATGCAACCTCAGGAAACGTGTTCTTACCAACAATCAGACACAAGATGTCTAAACCGACCAGCATCCTGGGGCTGGAGCCGGAGCTGTGATCCCGGGTCACGGTTCGGCTCTGAGCCGATCCGGCTTTGCCGTTCTCCTGCAAAGGCTCCCCGGCTTCGCCGCACTCCGCCAACCGCCCCTGGATCTCCAGGTCCCGCTCCACGTCTCCACCTCCGCTGTTCACCGTAAACCTCTCCATATCACTGCTTAATACTTTAATACACCAGAAGCGCACTTTTCCGTCGTGTTCAGTTGTTTTTCCAGTCCAGCGTCCGCGCACATGTACGTTTTTGTGTCCCACAGGTAAACAAAAAAAAAGTTTAGCTAGAGATCTTTCTGAAAGTGAAGCACTAATGCACAGGATATCGGGACATGTTTACAGAGAAATCCTGCTTTCACCGAGCTGATTAATAAGTCACAGACACCACAGCCGGAGCCAAGTCCCACTTCTGAAGCCAATAATCAGTTTCCGTGTATTCAGGGGGAACAAACCTCGCCATCCTCGTGCTGGATTAAACCCGGTCCAGGAGCTGTACAGGTCCAGTTACAGACAGGGAAAGCACACGCGCTTCAAAAACACTCCTCATAAGGAAAAAAAACAAAAACAAATGCACACACACGCACACACACACACACACACACATACACACACACTCCTCAAACTAGTCTCTGAACTCCATATGGGAGCTTTTCCCTCCCTCATAAGTAAACTCAAAGAGCGAGAAAACTTGTGTTTTGATTTGGAGTATTATTCCTCCCCCTACTCCTCCCTCCTTCTCTCTCTCTCTCTCTCTCTCTCTCTCTCTCTCTCACTGTCTCTCAAGTTCAATTAAGTTGAATTCAAACTTGAAAACAGTAACAATAATAACAACTTAAATACAACATAACAACAACAACAATGATATAATAATGAATAATAACAACATTAGTAACAATAGTAACACTAACTATAAAAATTCAGCAACAATTCAGTGTTATAAATATCTGTGGGGGGTGAGCAGGGGTATGTGGCTCATTTGTGGCATATATGGGGTGTGACAGGTGGCGTGGTTGAGGTGTGCCCGTGGTATGGATGGTGTATGAGGTCTGTGTATTGGGTGGTGGGTGTACAGGGTATTGGGGGTGATGTATGATTGAGGGGTATTAGTAAACAGGGTATTGGGGCATGGTGTATGTTCGGTGAGTATGAGCACAGGGTATTGGGGCATGTATGATTGGTGAGTATGAATACAGGGTATTGGGGCATGGTGTATGATTGGTGAGTATGAGTACAGGGTATTGGGGCATGGTGTATGATTGGTGAGTATGAGTACAGGGTATTGGGGCATGGTGTATGATTGGTGAGTATGAGTACAGGGTATTGGGGCATGTTGTATGGCTGGTGAGTATGAGCACAGGGTATTGGGGCATGGTGTATGATTGGTGAGTATGAGTACAGGGTATTGGGGCATGGTGTATGATTGGTGAGTA
>JAQQZX010000023.1:27129497-27148762 GCA_030068355.1 Notoglanidium maculatum | reverse complement strand
CAGGGTGTACCCCGCCTCTCGCCCCAAGACGCTGGGATTGGCTCCAGCTTCCCCGCGACCCAGACGGATAAAGCGCTGTAGATAATGGACGGATGGATATATCCTTTCAAGTTGTAACATGAAAATTCAATCTGAACACTATTAATAGTTAATTATTAATAATTAATAAAATATAAGTGCACTGACTATGGGTTAAAACACTGGAGCTTAAGAATAGTTTACTCATAAGATCTCTAGAAAAAACTCACGACATGTTACAATTGGCGACACTCTCCAAATCAACCAATTTCCACACTGAATAGTGCATTATTATTTTGCGTTTGGCTAGTAAGCTTCAGAAGGTATAGAGTCATGGGGAAAAGAAAGTACACCTTCCTATACTTCAAGGTCTTTATTTATCAGGGTGTTAATAACTTAGTGTGGTCCTCACTAACTTCTACAAACAAATAGCCTCAGGTGACAACAAAAAGAACACAAAAGATTTTACTATGTAGTTGTTTTCCCCAAAAAATCAACCAAAATTAAGAAACCAGGAGAGAAAAAAATTCTTACTTCAACAATCATTAATAGTAATTAGCAGCCAGTTATTACTAATGAAATGCACAAGCTAAGTTCATCATCAAGAAGTGTGATGATCTCTATAAAAGCAGTTTAGTGTTCTGGAGCACTCGGCTGTGTGTATACCTCATGCCAAAAAGAAAAGACATCAGCTGTGACCTCAAAGAAGCAGTAGCTGCTGCTCATCAATCTGGGAAGGGTTATAAGGCCGTCTCCAAACAATTTGAAATTCACCGTTCTACAGCGAAAAAGACTGTTAACAAATGGAGAGCCTTCAAGACAGTTGCCAATCTTCCCAAGACTGGACATCCCAGCAAGTTCAGTGCAAGGGCAGTCCGCTTAATGCTCAGACATATAAAGGAAAACCCAGGAGCTACACCATATGACCTACAGGCTTCTGTAAGCACAGCCATTGTTTATGTTTATTACGGCACAATCAGAAAAAGACTGAATAAGTGTGGCTTTATGGAAGAATGGCTCTCCAAAAAGAACAGGGCAGCAAGACGTAGGTTTGCGAAATTGCATCTGAACAAACCGCAAACGTTCTGGAACTGTATCCTTTGGACTGACAGATGCAAGGTGGACATGTTTGGTCATCATGTACAGAGCTGTATTTGATGAAAACCAAACACATTGTATCACCTCATGCCAACTGTCAGGCCTGTTGATGATTTGGGCTTGTTTTACAGCCACAGGGCCTGAGAAACCTGCAGTTATTGAGATAACAATGAACTCCACTTTATACCAGAATATTCTTGAGACAAATGGTAGGCCATCTGTCCTGCAGCTTAAGCTGGGCTGAAATTGGGTCATGCAACAAAACAGTGATGCCAAGCACACCACAAACTGACATCTGAATGGCTAAAGCAAAAAAAAGGTATTGGAATGGTCAAATCAAAGTCCAGACCTCAACCCCTCTGAGATGCTGTGGTGGGATCTTAAGAGTGCTGTGCATTAATGAATGCCCTCAAACATCAATGACCTGAAGCAATGTCGAACAGAAGAATGGGCCCAAGTTTCCCCAAAACGGTGAGAGACTGAAACTTCTACAGAAAAACTTTACTTGCTAAAGGTGGTTCTGCGTATTACTAACTTATAGGGTTTACTTATTTTTCCCCACCTGATTTCTGAATCTTGGCTTTTCTGTTGTGTTGCGTTTTTTTTGTTGTTGTTGCCTCCTGAGGTTAATTGATTCTGTTTGTAGAAGTTGGTAAGGACAGTGCACAGCCACAAGCAATAACACAACATACTATGCGGAGCTAATGTGTAACTTTATGGTAATACACTCATTTGATTATTACATTTGTAAATGCAGAATTTATAAATGTGAAAACTGACACGGTGTATTATGGATAACACCAAGTAGTAACAGTCCTAGCTGACTTTATTTCTTATCTTATCTCCACACTACAGCGTCAGATTCCATTGGTTTGGTTCTTTGGTGAAATGAGGTCGAGGTGTGTGGGCCTGAAACAAAACACCTGTAACCACGAAGAGGGGGAAAAAACAGTCTGTGCAGGACATTAGTCCTCACCCACATGTGTTAACAAGACAACTTTTACCCCAGGAAATCCCCAGTGGACTTGCGTATGTAAAACCACAGACAGGTGCTAGAATTATTGATCTGGAAAATTGCAATGTTTACGTCTTATGGTCACATCAAATATGTCAAAGCAGTGTGGTTTGTGGCGTCTAGAAGAGCACGCTCCACAAGCAAATTTTTCCCATTTGTATTGCATAATCTATTCTATCATTTTTGCATTTTCAAAATACAGACGACAATACTTTAACTGTGACATCATTATGTAAACTGACACTCCAGGAAGTCTGACTGACTCATCAGAGAGGAAATGAAGCATGTTTCAAAACTGATATTACTGGATGTTTAATAAGTGTTTAATACATTTCACATGGTTCTTAATGTCTTGTTTATTTTTCGCTATTCAGCAAGCCTGATGCTAGCTAACGAAGTGGATGCTAGCTAGTAAACAAGCCTGCTATGATCCTCTAGACCTCTCATCAGCAAGAAGGGAAAAAATAGAAGTTGACTTTGGCAACTTTTCCCATTTCTTTTTAACATGGCAAACAGCAGGGTTTTTTTTTTTGTTTTTTATCTTGTTTTGTTTCACCATGTTAAATGTAACCTATAAACGGTTAAAAGTATGACATGTGGTTCATTCGTAAATTTGTATCTTTGTAATTGTTGGTAAATTGCTTTAACATTGAGTATTTTAGATTTAAATATATTTTGATATACCTTTGCCCATCCTGGCCAAAACACTTTTGAATGCCACAATGCTTAGATGTAGAACTGTGGAAAGTGTGTAGGCCAGAACAGAAATACCAGCCAATGCCCTTTCCAGCCTACAGTACCAACTTCCCCGGACCACTCTCGATGTGCGATACACGCTCCTATTTTCTGAACTTGATGGTTTCATTAATCCTCGGATATCCACAATCCTGAGGACCTTTTCCCCTAAAAAAGATCTGTAAGTTTATTTATAGACACAATTACATCCCCAGTTCCTTTCTATTGCGATCTAAAGAAATTCTTTGTTCAATTCTTTTTGTTGTTGTTGTTGTTGTTGCATGTTTTCTTAGTTAACAGAGACATCTAAACCATTAAGTTTATATACTAGCAACCAGAAGCTTGACCCCAAACCCCACTTTAAAGCATGGCATATTATTTCTGTTCAGTCTCACCAAGGCACGATGATGAAGTTTGAAAAGCAGCTGCTCATCATATTGTTGTTGTGAAACTTTCCCAGGCAGACCACAGCAAGCCACAATGCCACAAAGACATGACATGTCCTGACATGCTTGTTATAACGATAAATACAGGAAAAAATGATATGTGGCATATGTGACTCAGAAAAATGAGCATGCAAACTATTGAGCTGTTGGCAGATTTACGGGTGTAGTGCGAAAAAGACTTTTTTTTTTTTTTTACTAATGACTCAAGATCTGATCTACTGTCACACGACGCATGTATTATGAGAAGCTTTATTGCTACAGGACGGAAAATCAGAACAAGGAAATGATTAATAAGCCAGGAGATGTGATGATTAGGTTTATTCCATCGTCGCTATAGGGATTATTGCAAAAATTAGCTCCTTACCTACGTGTGATTCAAATGCATCAATTTCCCGTCAACTCATAATTTGAAAGCCTAAAAACTGTGTAAAGCAGTAAAGCAGAGTTTGTCACACCACAGGAAAATGTGTTATTAAACACCTATCCAAATATATCCAAAGTATATATAATTAGGTTTTAAAATTGTGAAAAAGTAAGCAGTGAGACGCCGGGGGTGTCTACCGAAAGAGCCCGAAACCACGTCTAATCACGCCAAACCACACCCAAGCTCACTTGTTCGTTATGTTCAACCACTCGCTGGATGTCTAAATTATGGACGAGCCGAACTGCTGAAAATCCGAACCTGATGTCAGGATTACACCTTCGAAAGCCTGTACTCCATCCCATTGGAGATCCTGAGTATTGAAAAGCCCGGCGGAATAACCATCGAGGCGGCGTAAAGAAAGAATGCAGAAGCGAGACAGGAGACAATGCTAATGCGCTCCAATGTTTATAAACTGTAGTGTTAGGGGAGGGATGTTGCTAATTAAGTGGCTCCATTGCTTCATCCAGACACCATTTCTGCCCCGCCCAAAAAAATCCAGAACACAAAAATGATGAAAACCTCTTCAATGGTCTAATTCCGTAATATACAACTTAGTCTTTTTACATGTTTTCTGCAACTATTTTCTAACATATATAAGTTGTCCAGAAGCAAATCTTGACTGATTTTGTTCTTTATTGGTCTTTAAGAAATCCTTTCAATCCCGAGGCATCTGGCTTTTTACTCACCTTTTACACTTACCTCATGATGGAGGGAAGAACGGTTTCTGTGGTCAGTAGTAGGAAATTCTCTACAACTTATTTTAAGCCATCACTGACTGAGTCAGAGACATGATTAGGTATGCATCGCTAACCCTTGTCCTGAGCAGAGTTAGGAAGTTACCACAATAGGTCAGACGCCTTATGTCATCCGTACTCTTTAAAGCAGTGGAGGAATGTAACGAAGTATATTTACTCAAGTAACTTAAGGACAAATTCCAGGTACTTGTACTTTACTTGACTATTTCCATTTTATGCAACTTTATACTTCTACTCCACTATATCACAGAGGCCAATGTTGTCATTTGTACTCCACTAGATTTTTCTAATCACTTTAGCTACTTTTCAGATTACAGTTTCATATCCTTCCTGTCCAGTGAAAACCACGTAAATCCAAATGTGGCGATTCTCAATTTGAATATTTGGGGAAAACTGAGAGTTCCTTCATCTGTTGAGAAACGTGTCCTATCTCTTAAGCAAAATAATCTCTTTAATAACCCCTTTTGGATTGTGGTAGTAATGGTGGTAGCTCAGTGGTTAAGACGTTGGCCTAGTGATCAGCAGGTCATGAGCTCAAATCCCAGCACCACCAAGCTGCCACTGCAGGGCCCTTGAGCAAGGCCCTTAACCTTCACTGCTCACTTGTATAAAAAAAATAAGATGTATGTAAGTCGCTCTGGATAAAGGCGTCTGCCAAATGCCATAAATGTAAATGGATTAGTTGGAAAATTCATTATCACACAGATGAAAGCAGGGCAGTTCTCAGAGCTGACTTTTTAGACATTCGCCGTTCCCGGAGACGAATTCGTCTGGATTATACTAGCAAACACTGAAATAGTTCAAATTAGTTCCAATTTAAACATCTAAAATGCAACATACACATTAATACGGCAGTAATATCACTCCAAAATCATCGTTATATTATAGAAGAACACTGCAGGAACCATTTTACTGCACAATGAGTACTTTTACTTTTGATAAGTACACAATACTTACATACTTTTACTTAAGTAAGGTTTTGAATGCAGGACTTTTACTTGCAGTGGAGTATTTATATAGTGTGGTACGGGGCCCAATCGATATATCAAGAGGTCGGTAAGATCGGCCAATAGCGGTGCTTAATAGCCGTATCGATATTTCCCGAAATAACATGCATATGTTCACATAGAAACCCCCCCGAGTGTCGAAAGTGTTCGGAAGCAAGATAGCTGGCATCCTATGAAGTCAGATACGTCATGCTGCGAGCTCAATAAACGAGTATACCAGCACGATACAAGTCCTCACTCACAAATACAACAACCGAGAGTGCAAGCTAAACATCATTTGAACTAGCATGCTAAGCTAGCTGCAATCAAACGAATGTGCAAGCTAATTTTAGAGAGCTAAGTTTCAACATTGATATTTATTAGCTAGCCTACGTAAGCCATATGTTTACCCATGTAGAACCCGGCGTGAGGGGGTGGAGGCAGACTCGGGATGGTACAATTTTAGCAGAGCTTCAGTCTTGCGTTTATTCGGTCCGAAAACAATACAAAACAGAAACGGGTCCGACCCGAACTTGCAGTTTTCACTCCGTTAAGTTCGCACTCAGCCGGGTCTGTGCACATGTGTGTGAAAAGCACAGAGACACTGTCGGTAATAAGACAGATGAGAATTATCCCTCGTTACAATACGCTACTTATCCAGTTATATACTGTTACTTGACCTAAAAACCAATCAGTACCTTCACACGACTTGTTGCCTTGAAATGTTTTTATTTCCACTGTTATGAGAAGTAGTTTTTTCAGAACATCATGATCTTTTGGTCATGGTGGGTTTTTCTTTCTACTGATTTTTATTTGTATTCGATTTTTAGACTTATTTTATATTGTTCTTGTGTTTTTCTGTCTTTGTGTGTTGTCGCAGTCATCACACAGCAATTCCCTGTGGGATCGATAAAGTTTTCTGATTTCCTGATTTATTGACCATGCTGGTGGAGTTTGTTCAGTATTGAGTATTTTTGTATTTCCCTGTTTGTTGTTTGACTGATTTTTATTTTATTAAAGCGTTGCTGTTAAAATGACTTAAGTATTTGAATCCTTTTGTATATAGGACTAATTAAAGTAATTCTGTTATGTACATAGCTCAAAATGATTCTTTTATGTACACTTAACCCTGCTTGATTTTTTGTACGATTCACAATATTTTAATACATTTCTATTCAAATGAATTTTTTTCGAGGGATGGCTATCGATAATATCAGTTACTGGAAATCTTTTCTTTTTATCATTATTAGTGCCAAAATCCATCATCAGTCAGGCCCTGGTAAAGTAAAGGATCGGGATATTTCTTCCACCGTTGCTTAAAAGTAACGGCTTCGTAAATACGACTTTGCGTCTAATGAGCGTATGACAACAGCATAAGTTAACACGCGGTGGCAATACCATTGACAGTCATTACGGTGATATTACTTCATTTACAATTTCTCTTCTACATTTCTGATGTCTCAATCGAACTAACAGCACAATGAGCCTCCAATATGCCACCAAAAAAAAGGGAAGGAAAACAGATGTGTCTTGATGGACAACCACGCTCATCCGTTAGATCTGACCACCATGAGTCACTGACCAGCCAACAACACCAACGCAACAAAAACATTGCACTGCCCTGAGCTTAAAGGGAAATCCTGGCTCTCGAGGGATAAAGAAACAGAAAGCAACAATAACTCCAAAGTTCAGCTCAACAGATTTTTATCACTTCTAGAAAAGTAATTTGTCCGTAGGCTGCGCACCTTTTCAGAGTTAATGCACGACACGCCTACGACACTCTTCTGTGAAATTGTTGTGATGCAGCGTGTTTCCGCAGTGTTTTGTCTACAGCGTTCTTCCTCTGTGTGACTTCTGACATGGGTGAGAGGGCCCGTCCCTCTACTGTGGGAAGGCAGAGCTCTCTTTCTGTCTCAGTGTTCCCCTTCACTTTCATCACCTTTGCTTTAAGAGGGAAAGTACGTTAGAGCTCACCTCCTGGACGCCAAAAAAAAAAAAAAAGGAACTCGCAGCACTCAAACCTTCTCCTTTGCCCTCACACACAAAAACCTAGCAGCAGCACAGGAAACAAAACTGAGCCCGGGGTTTCTCTGCAGACAGAGCTGAAGCCTGACTCACACATCCTCTCTTTATCTCTCTTCATTCCTGACATCACTCAGCCGCGTGTTGCTCGCTTCTCGCCGCCTGGGCTATGTGCGAATCTGGAAAGCAGTGTTATGAAGGGGAAGGCTGCGGGTCACGCATGAATCAGCTGAAGAGACTCGTCTGGGTGCTGATGATCTGGGTCTTTGTCCTTACTTTGGGCCTGGGAGCCTCCATCACTTTCCAAATCATCCTCCATCAGGTACGGCTGTACACAACGGTACAGTTTCATTCTTCTCCTCTAATGATTGCAATATTTGACATCAGAATGAAACGTTGAAAATGATGACATCTGGAAGCAGTGATTCTAGCAGTATTTAATACATCAGTATCACTGGTATGAATTTACATTAGAAACTGACAAGTGCGTTACCAAACATTAATGAAAATTGAATCCATATATTTGTTCTTTAGCAACAGTCACCGCCACATTCTCAGAAGAAAATGGCAAAGTGAAATAATTGGTATTTGAGGCATTTATTAGGCTGCGCAAGTGGCCAGTAATGAAGTGATGGCATGAGAGGAACGACACAGCACAAAGAGAAACTGCGTGTTGGAGGAAACACATGTATTAGTTTAAGATTGCGCAACATGTTATGTGCCAGCAGGAAGCACAGATCAGCACTTTTCACCTCAGTACATTGTAAAGGTTTCGACTGATCCGAACAGGTCCTGTACGAGCGCTTCTGAAGAAGATAACGGAATAAAATCCATGTGACCGACTTCCGAACTGGTTTCATGATCATTCCTAAATATCTGGGCATGATTAAACCTGGTTTTGGATTCATTTAAATATCCAAATGACAAACAGTCCATGTCTTTTTGCATAATATATGTATGATTGCGGTTTATAACGGCCCTGAACAGAGTCCTGCAGCTCCATAGCTTATTGATTTAATTACACTTCAAATTAAACTGTGGAGAAACGCCTCAAACTCCTGACATTTTCTCTGGTGGTTAAACGCCGTAGTGACACCCAGAGAAAATACACTGCTTTTTTATTCCCCTGGAGTTTGGAAAGAAGTGTACTTTTGAAACCATGCCTTTCACACAACCTGTTTAAGGACAGACTCTATAAAGTCATAGCGAGTTTCAGATGTTCATACATTCTGTATAGTTGCTTCAGTTTTGTGGTTCTGAACCCTGATGAACTACGGCTATTATAATTTATTTATGCAGAACTCTGTAACACATGTTGAACTATCTTATTCCTGACTCAACACTGTTATCTCTCTGATCCACCGACATGCTATTTCCAGTGTTAAATAAACCTATGAAGCCATGTGGTAGCTGTTATTCAGCCATCACTACACCTCCAGCCAGTACAGGCATGTGATACGCAACACAACCAACCGTCCAACACTATCACTGGGAAAGATAGAGCATGATTCACGTGTAATGTAATCGTTTTCATCCAACAAAGGAAATAACCACAAAGATAAGGCACGGTATGATAGCTATGAATCAGTAATTCTTTTTAAGCTGTCACGCAACGTTATTCTACTCGTTCCAAACTCCACCCTGAAACAGATTTAATGTGTTTGTGATGTAGTTAGTGATTCTGATGCTAATTCGTTGGTTGGTGCTGCATTTTCCTTATTGCTGTGGGAGGTTAGCAGATGAATGAATTTAAAAGCATTTCGATGGACATCAGAAAGTTTCTAGGAACATTTTCGCTGTTCATTTCGAAAAACTAAAGAGCACGTGCTTCTATTCTCATTCTTCCCATTTTTCAGTGATATTCAACATCATGTTAATAAGACATTCTGTGCAGAACTGGCGGTGGTGATGGTGAAGATACGGACTCGATGTGCTAGAATGCAAGGGAGCTAAACCATGCGTCCGGAGTTACGGCAGAGCCTCAGCTCGGCTAGTTAGCCGTTTACGAGATGGTTGCACGAGCGCGATGATGCTGAATGTGTTACTGGCATGACGTGAGAGTTAAATCTTTGAAAGCTTATCATCTGTTTAAGCAGAGTGTAGGGATGAGGAAGTGAGAGCACTAGACAAGACTAAAGTGCCACTGAATGACTCATTAGGTAGAAGGTTAAATCCCACTGATGACATCAGCAAGTAGTCCAAAGGCATTATGGGAAATGTAGTAAACTGTTAACGAAAGTGAAAATAAACATGTAAAATAAACCACCACCAATGAAAGAACTTTAATTATGATTTACTTCATACCAGGACCGGACAAATCTTATTTTGCAACAAATTATTATCTTTATTTTTATTACTTAAAAGACACTTCATGTTTTAAAGAAATGATGGACTGTTGTCTCTCTACTTACTTGAGCGGTTCTTGAAATATGAATCACTACAGTCAGCAAACAGGCCTATTTACTGTATTTTTATTATTTAGTATTTACTGGTCGATCTTAAATGCATTAAGAAGGCGAGAAACTCCACTATTGAGCTTTTGACAAGGCTCACCTGTTCATTGAAAAGCGTTCCAGGTGACTTCCTCATGAAGCTTAAGATAATGCCGATAGCGTGAAAGCTGTCATCAAGGTAAACACTGGCTACTTTGAAGGATCTAAAATATGAAACATTTTGTTTAGATGTTTTTTTTTAAACACTTCTGTTCCGTATGTTATGTAATGTAAGAAAACAGTCAAAATAAAGTAAAAAGATCTACGAATGACTAGGTGCGTCCGAACTTTTCACTGGTGCCGTATGTCAAAAACAAAAGTCATATCTGTAAAACAAGTTACTTCCTGTTTTTGCTTACGTCATCGCAGTTAAAAACGGCCACTCTTTTTTCCTGTTTTCTTTTCAATTAAAAAAAGAAAAAAGAGACTGTCATGTGAATGAGAAACTGGAAAGCGCAAACACCTGTCCTAAACCATGACAACAGTTTTTAATCCCCGTTTATTATTAGTCTAAAGATCAGTGATGCATCTGCCTTACAGTGCATGAGCTGTTACAATAGAAACAATAACATTAGAATGAGCATGTCAATATGAATGTCTTGTTTAAGTTACAGGCAGAACTACTGTCCGAGCTGTGTGGGACTGTCAGACCACAGGACTGGACCACAAGTCCACAAGAAGCAATGCTGGTGTTAGATTCTGGGAAAAAGCCAGAATAGAAATAGTAACAGAATAAGGCCAAGAGAACTGGTGTGTTGGTGAAGAGCTACGTTTCCTCCTCTCCTACCTTATGATGGCTGGAAACGGTCTGATTAAATGGTAAACTGATAGAATGATAGGTGTACATCCCAATACCATGGTTTCAGTACATCGTGTATTTGCTCACATCTTCAGATTTTCATAGACACCATTTAATACCTTACGACTAAAACAGAAACTGCTAGAAGATCTTCTCAGACTTGGTCTTAATTCATCAAAACGATGCAGAAATGCTGTTATTCTTGATGTCGACATGATATTTTTCTAGTTTTAAAGAAACTATTGGAAATTGGATTAAAATTTGATGAACTGAAAAAAAGAACAGCCACTCAGTTCAACATGTACAGTCTGTAGGACGTACAGTATATCAGAAATTGAAAGCAAACAATCCACGGCCCCCCTTTCCAGCCATAATAAAGAAGCAAGCTGCTTTAGCTAACGGGCAAACACATGGAAAATGTGCATAATAGACGTTCCGATAACCTTTATGGAAGGAGTCCCCAGTGTTAATGATGTGTAATGATTTGACAGTTTTATGCAGTTTTATGATTTTATACAGTTTTTTATGCAGAAGTGAGAACAAGAACTAACGTGTCTCACTTAAATCCCACAACATATATAAATGGTTGAAACATACCGTACGTGAAAAGTACCATGTGTCGATCATTAATAACTAATATGCTGCAAAATTGCATCACGGAAATAAAACACTCAGCGTTATGCTGTGTTAGGAAAATACACGCGTTCAGGATGGCAAGAGTAATGCCACTTCACTCAGTTATTTCCCTATAACAGGGCGACACTGTGTTTTTGTACGGAGGTGGTTTTGTGTGTGTAAAATTTGCATTTGGTCACTTTAATATTTCCTTTTCCAGAGTCCCGGTGAAAGAAAGCCCAACACACAACTCACTCTATATGACTGCTTTGGTAAGACTGAGTTTTTGGCTGCTATTATTATTCAGCACAAGTCCAGTGTCATACAGTATTTAACCAGCTGACACCAGATATGTAGTTCTTCTGCTACATTTAACAATTTCTCAGAATTTTTATTGAGTATCAGAATCATAATAATTATGCTCTTTGCTTTTTAGGCCCGATTAAAAGCAACATAAGTGAACTGCCGTGGAAAAAAAAAAATGAAGATGGAAAAAATACTACAATAAAAATAGAGGATGACGGGGAATATTTCCTCTTCCTCAGAGTAACCCTGGACTCCCGAAGGCCAGGAGTCAATTACACGGTCACGGTTAAAATGATAAGAGGATCTAAAAGTACTGATACTATTACTGTGGGACATATCGATGAGAGACAGAATTCGACTGGATTTATGGGTATAGGAGTGCTTCTAACTAAAAATACATCGATAAGCGTTATCTGTAGCCCAGAGGCAAAAATTGAAGTCCGTGACACTTACTTTGGCTTGATCAAATTCTGATTCGTGGTACTGCCCGCCTGGATGCGACTTTGTGGGAGTGGTCTACACTTTCAAAGGCCGTGTCCAAAGGAAACACTTTGTTAATCATTATTTTACCATCAGAATGAATGATGGCGCTTGAGATAACCATTTTTCCTTTAAAGCTCGTTGCATTTCGCTGGATTCGACATGTTTTGAACGTGAGACATTTCCAACACATATTTGCTTTTCCTCGTGTTTCATGTTCGAGCTTTTTTCACACACTTCATAAAGTCTAAAGGCCTGTTTGGACAGAGTTGGTTTTTCTTGGGATGCTCAGGTAAATTTATCCTTTAGAGGTGCCACTCTGTGACTTTACATGGTCGTGTAATTGTATTCTCATCCTGACAGACATGTCTGTGATTTCTATGAGCAGATCTTCACTGCTGCTACACGCTTTAGATGTCTTCGCATCTATAGAACACTTCTGGAAGCCACAAAACAACGGATGCTTTAATAGAGGATGAAGCTTGGTCTAGGTGTAGGCTAATAACCTGCTCGATACTTTGATTTTGTAGAATTTATCTTTGTGTTTTTGCTATATTTTCCATCCATATCAGTGTATATGATAAAAAAAATACACAGAATTCAGCACTACCCTCTTTTTGCCTGTAACCTATTAGCCACAATACAGAATTCGTTCGAATAAATTTTGTCTGCGTTAACAGTAAAAGAGTTTTTTGAAAAAAGAAAAAAAAAAAAACCCTTCTGAATGTGCAATGTGTTTTTAAATCAGTTTTTTTTTTTTTTTAATTTGAATCGGTTCAGCATTGTGAAATTAGTGCTAATTAGTGTTAATGTAAACACTTTCTCTGTTTTTATTTTTTGTCGTGTGTACTGATTTGTACGGACAGCGACAACAAGGCTGTCCCAGTTTATTATGTACATCAGAGTAATAGCAGAGCTAATGTTTTTAGGGTCACTAAAACCATGAGTGCTAATATCTGTATATGTATCTGAAATCTTTTTTTTTATTATTATTATTATGTTTTGCTTAATTTATTTTGGCTCATTAATGCTGATCATTCAAAATGTACATAATAGGTTTTTTTTAAAAACCAATTTCAGCATGTCGACATGAATGTATTACTGTTAAGACCTGACTACAAGTTAGTGTGTAACTTGATGTCTTGTTGCACATTATGAATGTATATTCCTTTTTTTTTATTTGAATGAAAATTGATTAAAACAATAATACAACATGCAGCATTTTGGTGCCTTATGTTTGAGTGCTTCTCTAAAAGTTCTTTTATGTTCATATACTGTATATATATTGCTGCACATTTACATTATATCAGTCTCATATCATTCATCTCATACCTCATATCAAGTCTCATACCTTTTACCTGCTTCCTCTGGATATCCTCAGTTTAAATAGGTTACAAATTAGTCCTTAGACGATAATAATAATAATAATAATAATAATAATAATAAAATTATGATTTTTTAAATATTATTTAAAATCTTTTTACATAATAGTATTTCATAAATTACTCTTATTGTGTTCTTCTCTATACATTTTCTTTTCAGTGGAAAGCTAAACTGCTATTTTCCATGTGATCCTACGCTTTAGTTTGTTGGTGATTTCATATAAAATGACTTTCCTGCTGAAAGAAAATATTATTTGACAGATTCTAGTACAATATTGGTGACGTGCTTATATTGCTTCATTAAAGGCTGTTTTCCTTGTGTCATTTACAAAATAATAAAAATGGTTAATATTACATGATACATATGATATGTAAAGTGAGATAAAAGCTACTGTTACCACTGACAAATGAGCTGATTCTCGGTGTAGGAGTGGGATCACAGGACTTGATCTGTCTTGATATGGCTATGAGTCATCGCCGCAAACCCCCAATAGAAACTCTGAGTCAAGTGGAGGCTCCCACAACACAAGAAAAAGCAAAAAGTGGCTTATTTAAACATTAATAATTCAGTAAATATTTACAACGTGCTACATTGTTCATGGCCCACCGACATGCCTCCCCCTTCACATACACTCCCATGCGCTCATCACCGAACTGCCAACTCTCCGAGATTGTCGGTGACGGGGTAAAATTCTGTTTCACAGCAATGACTCAACCGTGAGACCCCTGTTACAAAGAGAAACCAAAATAATCTGAGATTTACCACATAACACTTTCTGTCAGCTGAGCAACAGCTTTCGAAGAACGAGGAGCTGTATGAGGCCCCACGGCCATCAACGCACCTGGAAGGTATTCTCCAGACAGCATGTTCATGAGATCATTTAAATTACATTTATCAATTTAAAAGCGCTCTCCCGGGATACTGTTTGACAAATTTGGCTACTGAAATGTGTTATGGGTTTGCCTTCTAATGTCCCAAGAAACAGATTTCAGTTGTCAAATCTGTCTAAATGATGCTAAATAGTGAGCCACAAGCCTGTCCCATTAACTTATAATTGATCAGAACACTGAGGGACCACAAGTCAAAGTAGTATACCATAATTCTCTATAAGAAGCACTCGAAGGCGTCATAGACAGCCACGGCGGCCTGAATAAAAACTAATCCATGCTCGCCCGCTCAAATTTGACTCACTGTTTCCTGCCATCATAGCCCACAGCCACGGAAAACCAACAGTTTGACAAACCGTAGTAGTTTGACGAATTATAGGGTTTTTTTTAATAGTTATTCTATAATCTGGGGCTACAAATGACCTAAACATTGTCAATGCTATGTTTTGTTCCTTCCAATCATTCATCTTAAGTAACAGTTTGTCCTCAGCATAGTTCGCATAGAAACGGCATCTGTGAGAGTTGATTTAGAGTAAAACCACCTTTTTGAGCTTGCTACAGTATCATAAAAGGCCATTGCTGAGTTGACTTGTTTTAACAAAGGCTCGGTGGCATAGCACGAGTCTCCCAGCTAGAACGCACATGACACGCTGGGCCTTTGCACATCATTCGTTTACTCTGCACATGAAGTAGGCTGAGGCCTTTATCATGGTCAGAGTTGCAGTTGATCTCCCATCTATCTCAGGAGCACTGGGCATGAGAAGTAGAAACAAACTAGATGGGCTGGTACCCATCCACTGTCTACACCGCTTACCCATCAGAGTTGCGTGGAAGCTGGAGCCAATCCCAGCTGACTTCAGGCGAGAGGCGGAGCACAACTTGGACAGGTTGCCAATTTGTCACAGGGCTAACACAGAGACAAACAACCATTCACACTCACATTCATACTTATGGGAAATTTAGAGTAGCCAGGTGACCTAATCTGCACGTCTTTGGACCGTGGGAGGAAACCAGGGCACCCGGATTCTGCACGTGGTATTTAATTCATTTCATTTGCTTGTCACTGGGGGAGGTACCCTCAAGGGGGTGCCTTTTCTGCCTTTACTTACCTGAGAAAGTGAATCTAGTGTAGCTGTAAAAGTCATTAGAAGTATACTGGCCATTAAACACAACTGGGGGTATACTGGCATAGTCTTGAGGAAAGCGTAACAGTATAATACAGTCACTGTTCTCATAACCCCCAAGAGGGTATGAATCCTTCACGATCTCTGACTATTATATTTGTGTATTTATAAACAGGCTCTACTGTTTACTTTCATTTTCATAAAATTGACTCTAGCATGACCTGTTGCTTAGAAAATGAGAGACAGGGGAAACTATTTATAAAAGGTGATTAGGGATTTTCATGTAATGATCAGTTACCTCATGATGCCTTTTCAACGGAACGAAATCCCCTACGCAGTCAACAGCTAGCTAATAATTACTCCATTGGGTGTCAAATAAGCAAACGCTCTAAAGGTCATTCAGCTCCTACACCACACACACACACACACACACACACACACCACATCAACTGACGTGATATCTTCGGTGCCGTCCTTTCAACCTAGGCGGCATCTTTTTATCTCCGGGCTGCAGAATGATGATATCTACATTACTGAAAACAGAAACATGAACACATGAAATTTTGCCCGCTGTGATATTTCAGTTTATGTAGAGATCAGGTTTCAGACAATAACACATACGTGTGATGAGGTAATCACACATAGGGAGCTTCGTGTAGTAGTTAAGTTTCCAGTATTTTACATGTGTGGGAGTCGAGAGTCACATTATATTGACAGAGTATGCAACGACTTACTTTTGCCCACTCTTCCGCACTACAGCCTGGCCCCAGCTGTGTTCCGTACCGAACGACAAAGACGTGAGAGAAAAGAAAGAGGGGATTAAGTGCAACCTGAAACCTGACTGAAACAGAAACAAACAAAAAAAAAAAAAAAGAGTGAGAGAGATAGGGAAATAATACAGCTATGAATGGAGATTAAACAACGGGAAATAATTCAGCGTTTATTGACTGCGTGTACTTATTTTAGTAATTTGCTTCTGTTACTGTAATGGCCTGATAAGGCTGAGGCATGTTTTCGTCATTCTCAATCATAGCAGAATCTTGTTTTCACTCAAACACAGTTATGACAATTCATTTCCCCTACCACTTTAGTTCTGGCCTTGGTCTCTGTTGTGTTTGTTTTCTCTTTCCCACAGTGGAACAAGAAACTGAAAAATGTACATGACGTGCTGGATCAGAACAGGGGAAAGACTGGACAAACTGTAAACATGTGCCCTGTGCGCATCTCCTGGACTCTTAGTTTACTAAGATCTCCTTTTTATTAATTTATAGTTACATTTAATGTTGTGGAAACTGAGAAACAAGTTAGTTCCTGATATTATAGATTATAATGGCAATAAACAGTCAATAATATAGCATAGCTTAGTTATGTAGCTTGAAGAAATTCAGCTTAGTGCTAATGAAAGAGGATTCAATACGGTTTAGCTCGCAGTTATCTCGACGTTCAATGTCCAGTCTTGCACAGACTCCATGTTAATAAACAGCTATGTACAATGTCTTCTCATATATAATCTCTCCAATTCTCTTCTCAAAGTCTTCTCATATTTTCTATGACATTGACGCGAGGTTAATGCGCTAGTCCCACTGTAGGCATTAGTGCCTTAGGTTCCATGTTTGCTATAGTTTTTCCCCTTCACACCCATCACATTAGCCAGGCACATTATGACATACAAGTTCAGCACCTTGTTAACTTTACATTTATTACTTTGTTTAATCTCCTACACTCAGAATACAAAAGGTTTGCTCAATGGATCTTCGAATAGTTCTTTGTTTCATAAAGAGACCCTACCAGGAACCTTTCCCGTCAACAGTTTTCATTATGGATAAGCAAAAGATATTTTTAAAAAATGCAGACAGCACATACTAACATGCTAGTAAACAGGGTTGTAAAAGGAAACCCTTTACATGAGTTTTAGTTTTAGTAAGGATGAACCAATCTCAGTTTTTCCACTTGCGATACAACACAGAGAATAGAGTTCTCGGTATCAGATGTCTGATACTGATCTACATTTACAGCATTTAAATACACAGCATTTCGGAGACACCCTCATCCAAAATACGTTACAGAAGTCGTAGTAAGGGAAAGATTTTCCTATCGGCTCCCACACAGTCTGCATTGTTTCATTTGAAGGCAATATGTCACTGCTACTCATACGACACCAAAACCTACTTCTTTAACCCACAGCAGCACAAATATTTCTTGTGGCCCATTTATAAACCAATAATGACCAAATTCATGATGGCAGCAGATGAAATGTCAGCATGCAAGACATAACTAGCAATCCATTAAATGGCAAAGGTTAAAGTATAGGACATTACATGAGTCCCATCCAGCGCGTATTCCGGCTCCAGCTCCACTGTACATCGGTGTGTTTTTAGTAACATTCCTGAGAACAGTCAGAAAGGAAGCTTGAGCGAGAAAGAAAGGCCATGTTGAGATCAGATGAGACTGTACAGAGCAGTACAGTAGCCAGGTAGTCGTTTTATTTATAATTAAGTGATCTGTTTAGATAAATTGGACAATGGTACTCCAGCTTAACGGATACAGCTATAGAAGTGCTCAAGGCACAAATTTATTTAACTACTTTAAGGCATTCCCCCTTTCCACCAATGCAAACCAGGTGCTTGTTCTGGGCTGGTGCTAGTGCTGGTTCTGAGCTGGCTCAAATTGCAAACTGGTTTGCTTTTCCACACTTTACCGGTTTGATTTCCCTGCCACTAGTCTTGATAACACTGCTAGCCATCCCCGCTAGGGGTTCCAGCACCAAGCACAACAACAATGGCAGATTACATCATCTCTCTTTATTCTTTTTCAGATTAGCTACACTAGCTCTGGTTTTTAACCTGGAAATCACAAAGTTTTAGTTGGTATTGTTGGTCACGTTAATCCTGCCTGTTGCCGTTGCCACTAACTTGTTCTTGGTTCTAACCCAGCTAAGCGTTGGTGCCACTCTGGAACCAGTTTTCCTGGCCGAGGGCCAGTTCTTTGGCTGTACAAATGTGTAGAACTGGTCGTAGATTAGGCACCAGCTCTGATCAGGCACTGGAACTGCCTTGGTGGAAAAGGTGTAGCAGTGTTTCTAAAAGTGGGGTCCAAGAAGCATATCCAGTGTGTCTGCAATTTTTTTTTTTTGGTCACAGTAGTAGAAATCACAACACTATTAACTACGTTATTGAACATGTTGCGTTTAGTTGTATTTAGTTATTAAATAATTTGACTGGTTACTTGAAAAGAATTGGTTTGATCCAAACCTCAATATCTCAAAAACAAGAAGGCCAAACTAAAATCAAAACCTAATGTGTTCTGTGAATGGAATGTAAAAAAGAAATTGGGGAAAAAGGCTCCAATAAATAGATCAATTATTATCGTACACATTTAAATAATATTCATGGAATAAATCTGTGACTGGAAATCTGGAAGCTGTTCTGTGGACGTTGCCATCCTGGGCATGCCTGGGCAGGTCTGAACGAGCTTCACGCTGTCTCAGCATGCTATAAAGCTGGCTTGCATACACCGATCCTGCTCATTTGGTTAATATAGATAGTCAGTGTGAATGTATAGTATCAGTATAGTATCTGTAGCAGTATAACAGTAAGTAAGCTCGATGCTATAGACGTTTTGGTGTCGGGCGATATGTCTCGTGCCAAAGAGTCGCACTATTCTCGACAGAACTGGCCACT
>JAQQZX010000023.1:27031886-27057844 GCA_030068355.1 Notoglanidium maculatum | reverse complement strand
ATGGATGGATGGATGGATGGATGGATGGATGGATGGATGGATGGATGGATGGATGGATGGATGGATGGATGGATGATACGATGATACGATGATAATGCGAGATACCAAATGACTCTTTGGTATCGCAATAATAAGTGATTATAGAAGCTGACGATAATTACAACAGTCGTTTTTCAGAATGATCTCGAGTCCCGTTTCAGTTTTGTCTTCATTATGACTTTATATTTCAAAACAAGAACATTCATTGTTCCCGCTGATTATAAGAAAGGTTCACTAAATTCTTACTTCCTCTGGTAATTTTACTCCGAGACACTTTCTCTAAACGATTTCTTAGTTTCTCCAAATGATCCTTTTCTCTGACTTATTAGTTTACTATGCTTTATCATGCGAAACTGTCTCGGTATAGTATTCGGTAGGATCTTTTTCTAAGGAACTTTTTCTAAATCAATAAAACAAAAAAAAGAAAATTGCAGAACTTATAATCTCTCACTTGTTTTTTTTTTTAGTTTCTCTAAACGACTTCTCAGTATCCTGTTGCGAAACTTTACAGTTTCACCAGATTAGTACTTGGTATCTTGTTATTAAAAGAGACTTTATTTGATTATTTTATAAGAGTGTTTTCTATAAATGAATTCTTGTGTATTTTATAAGAAACTCCAAATTATTATTATTTCGTTTCACTAAATTATTACTTCATTTCTTTTAAGAAACTTTCTCCAAATGATTTCCTCTAAACTGTTATTCTGCCTCGTTAATGCTAGAAACGTTCTCTAAATTACGACTTCTTTATCTTATTTATTTGAAATGATTATCTGGTACCGAGCAGCTTTCTATAAAAAGAAGAAGGAGTTTATAATTGCTCTACAGAACGGGTAAGTTCATTTGAGAGCCGGATGTCCTGGAGAGATTACGACATAGTTCATGGTTATTCTGTCGTGACTTCATTATACTGTACTTTAACCAGACTCTTCCTCCAGAGATAAAGGAGCTCATGCAGGAGGTCTAAGCAGGTCAGAGCTTTCGTTAGGCTGTGTGTGTTAACCACGCTGTGTTGCCTGACTCTTGTGCAGCTGACTCTGATGCGTTCGGTGAGGCAGAGCATCATCGAGCAGCGCTTCCCCGAGTTTGTGCGCGGCTTCATGAGGAGGATGTTCCCCCGCGCTGAGTCGTACCCGAGCTGGGCCGTGGACGCTCTCGCATCTGTCAACATCACGCTGGACCCGAAAGACGTTCAGGAGGAGCGCTAAGCGGTCGCGCAGAATGATGGAAGTGTGCCGACTTGCCTTTTAAAAAAATGCTTCTATCTCGTTTGAAGCTTTTTTCAGCTCGCAGATTTCTCCTTTCCAGCTTTTACATCTGTCCAGATGTTCACATCGGTCCTATTTCAGTGACCTTGAGACAGACATTGTTTTTAACCTAGCCTATTGTTGCTGTATTTATTTTCAGAGTGAACATTTTATCTCTCCTGCTGATTTCAAAGCCATTGCGTGTTTTTTTTGTTTTGTTTTGTTTTTTTAAAACACATCGAGAAATTCGCATTTTATCTTCTTTTTGCTCTGCAATTGGATTTCATTCATCTTGTTGCCGTGGCTTTTAGTTTAACACACAAACACACACATGCATACTCGTTGCATTGGTTAAGCTGTTCATCACATTAAATTGAGTATCAGGACAAATGTAGAGATTTTCTTATTCTTTTTCTAATATCTAGGATTATACTCTACATTTTTTTTTTTTTAATCCGTTTATGAAGGATTCAGGCAAAGTTGTGTTTTTACTCTCTTTACAGCTTCCTTTGAAGCAGGTATTCAAAGTATGACCCGAGGAGGAATTACTGATTTATGCAAATCAAAGCTGATTCGGAGAATAAGATGAATAAAGTGCTGCTCTAGCTGAATTGGCCACTAGAGGGCAGCATGGAGAACAGGGCCTGCTGTAATGGCTGTGTCCCAAATCCCATCCTGCATTATGGTACAAGTACAACAGCAAGACACTATATTGTATAATATTTTCATGTCTAACATTTGCTATTCATTAATCTACTGCCCAAGCAATAGAATTCATCATTCATCATTCTCACTGAGATTATAATGAGTTGTGGATTGTTTTTAGGTCATTAGTATAGTCTTGTTTTTATCTTGAACATTAACGGTTTGCTGGTGCGTTTTATAGAATAAAAGAATTGCAAAATAATTTAAAGTTTCGAATCTTAAATATCATAGAAGTGTATAAAGAAGGGGTTAAAAAAACAATTTTGAATAAATCTTGCCAAATCTCATTGCTTTGGAAACTTTGTGTACTACACTGCAGACATTAGATTATTTATATTACTTGGTGTGTGTGAACAGGATGTTTACATAATTTCTAAAAAAAAATCAGCTGGTTTCACCTGCTACAGCAAGGTCATTTTCACTTACAGTGATGGTTTTGGTTTTTTTTTTAATCTGAGACACGACGGAAACAGAAAATGGTTACTTTATCGTCAAGATATCGCAAGTTCGAATCCCGACGCTGCCACAATCTTCCATGATCAGGAGACCAAGATAACTACATTGGCCGTGCTCTCTTGGTGGGACGGGCCTACTCCGTCTTCTCCGTCAATCACTGCGACTCCAGCCAATCACAGACTTCTCTGAACTCGTGTATGCAGAAGACGGCGGATAGCACTTTCTTCTGATTTCTCTGTGTTTCTGGGTTTCTCTGCCCTTCGACACGGCGTGAGCTTAGCAGATTGTGTGTAAGTTCATTTTGTATGTATCATAGAACCTCCGCTTATTTGGGCGGTCCTGTTCTATCGACACAGCAGTGAGCCTGACTAGTGTGTGTGTGTGTGTGCGTGTGTGTGTGGTTCTGGTACGAGTGTATCAGAAGCCTTCTGTGAACCAAAATATGTGGACCAACAACTGTGCTGTGGTCAGAAACTGACACTGGTGAAGACTAGAGGACGATTAAAAGTGTGTGGAAAAAGATGAGCCTCCGTCGTCGTGTGTGAAATAAAGCTGTCCGTGTGTAAATTACTGCTCTCTATTAAATGAGGTATTTTAATAATCCTGGCACTTTGTTACAGCACATGACATGTTATGATCTGGTATATGTATAATAAATGTAAAAGAAGAAATATGTTTTCGGAAGTCTAAAAATAGAGTAAAATTCTGTAAAATATGTCCGAGGTTATCTGCCTTTTTTCCATGTGTTTTTTAATATATATATTTTTGTTAGAACTGTAGTCTGCTATAGATGACAGTTTTGCTTTTGAAATTTTTATATCTATATTAATGCGTTTTATTTTCTGACACCTGTATGAGGGTGAAAAAGGGGTGTACGAGAGAAAGAGGAGTGTGATGACATGCAATATTCATGCATGTTAATAATTCATTGTAAAATAAACAGCCTTTGGGCTCAAAAAAAAAAAAAAAAAATAGATCTATATATATATATATATATATATATATATATATGCATTGAGAGAAAGCACAATCTAAGAAAAAAGAAGGTTGCATTTAGCCTCCTTAAGGGCACTGTTTAAGGGTTCTTCAGTTTTTGTGTATCTGGGGAACCTGTTTTGGAAATTAAGAATTTTAAGAAAATTAAGAGTTTTAGTGTTGATTTTATTGAACCTTTTTCTTAGTATGATGTTATGTAATGGTTATGGACATAGGTTATATTGATGAAGAATTTATATGTATATAGTTTATACTGTATGTTTATGCATATTAATAATTAATTGTAAATTAAACAGCCTCCAGGTGCAATATATAGCCTACAGTATACTGTACGTACAGCCGGGTCCATACGTATTTGGACATTTAGAACGTTATTATTTTAGCTGTCCATGGAATTGAAAATGAATAATGAATATTAGCTGGAAGTGCAGACTTCCAGCATTAAAGGTTCACTATTTAGGTTTCAACCCCTCCCTTTCCAAGTGTGTATTAGAGCGTACGGTGGCTGTCAGGGTCCCGTAGCGTACTTCCAGGTACTTACATTCACACACTCTTGCTTTTTCTGTGCTAAATAATAAGTACGATCCTCCATTTTTCCAAATTTGGCTTCTCAAACTTGTTATCCAGCTCCAGCAAACACTGATAACTCTTTTTGTCTTCTATTCTTCTTCTTCGTCATCCTTCCAGTGCTTCCTTCTGGATTCACACTGTCACTTGTAAAAACACGACGTGCTGAAGGCGCCCTCTAGAGGTTTGTCCGTTCTGGGCTACTGTAGCGGCGCAACATGGATGGACCCGCTCCCCGTGTAGATATAAAGTGCTCGTTCTAAACTTACGAAATCACAACAATTCTAGTTACAGGTAATTATACACTAATGAAAACATTATAACATGAATATTATATTCCATTTCTGCTAATAGATCCTGCTAAATCCTACACAGAGCACCTTTAATTTGATGGTATTTATATCCAAAGAGTGAAGGAATTACAGCACTGTTTTGTGTGTTCCACCTTTTTCCAGGGAAGCAATAGTCATTTTTAAAACAATATTTTGGGTCAAATTATTGATTTCTTTAGTAAGAAATCAGTAATTAGTAATAGCTGTGTAATAAGCAGGATAATGTACAGTGAGCCAGTCATTACAGCAAAATAAACCCTTTGGGGTGATTCAAAACCCTGTCTGAGTTTATTTCGCAATAACGACCGGCTCGCTGTAAATGATCTCTCATTAATTCCCTTACAAGTCAGCAGATAAAAGGTCTAGAGCTGATTTCATGCATGGATTTTTTCACAGATGGTTTGGAAAGCTAGAACCATTAACTGTCGTCCATTAAGAAAAGCACTTCAAGGTGTTCAGTTGTTCTCAGCTGGACTCATGAAGATCTGAAGAAAAACTCACATCTACAGCCCTTTAATGCCCTTTAATTTAACTTGTCCTGTTGGATGAACACTTACAGAAAGGGTATAAGAAGCAAGGAACCATAAATGTCCCAAAGTACCGTAAAAAAAACCCGTTTTTTTTCCATAAGTCAAATCTAGAACCATGCTGTGTACTTTGGTATGTCCCTGTAGGGGACTCATTGAAGGTTATATGCAAAAAGGTTCTCTGGCTAGTTCTATGTGGAAAACTTGGTTAGAACAGAACATTCCCCAGAACGTTCCCTAAAAACTCTAATGTTCTCTTATGGTTGCATTGTGATTTTCACACGATGGTCCTAATTGGTTGTGTTTTGGTATTTTTTCATACAACCATATGAGAACACTCCTAGAACGTCGCACAGAGGTTCACAGTGCAGATTGATGGATGTTTAGGGGATCACCACAACCAAACGGGAAAGTTCTCCAAAGGTTCTCCGAAGGGTTCCACATTGCAAACGTTAGGAGAACGTTAGGAGAACATTCCATAAAACAAAACATGCAACCAAAAACTAATGTTATATTTATGTAAAACAAACTGTCAATGTAGGACAACCAAACAAACCTTCAAGGAACGTTCCAAGGTTTCCTTATATGGGGTACTTTAAAGGTTCTCGGGATGGTTTAGGGGTTCTGGGATCCTCTCCGGTATGAACACAACGTAAGTGTAGGGTTCTGATTTTGGTTCCATGGTAACATTTTCTCTTTTATTATCCTTTTTTTTCTGAACCCTGTTGCTTTGCCTGACGAGTGAAAACACACACCTATAAAAGCTCTGAGAGTAGATGATTTGTGTACATAGGCTATTTATGCATTTATGTGTGGAGGTAAAGCTGCACTTGGGATTTCTCCATCACATTTGTAATAAAAACTCTGCGTAATTATTTAGATATGGGTATATACCCTCCCTCTCTCTCTCTCTCTCTCTCTCTCTCTCTCTCTCTCTCTCTCTCTCTCTCTTGTCATTCCTGGAGGCGTGTAAACAGACTGGAGTGTGAAAATACTATGATTTACGATCCTGACATGCCATTTTGATTCACAATCCTGTACTAAAGAGTGTCTAAACAGTACGCGCGGTAACTATGGTAACCTGAGGAGGCGCACTACTTTGATAAGCATCCTTCCCCTACTTCCCTGCTAAAGAGTGAATTTCTGTTTAGAGTGACACCCGAGAGAGAGAGAGAGAGAGAGAGAGAGAGGGGGAGGGTTTATGCTTCAGGGTGGTAACCGGTTCGAGTACTAGAGATGTTCCAGCGGAGAGCCATCGCGCGCTTCATGCACACGGTGTTGCCAGATTGGGGGATTCCCTTTTTGCCAAGGCTGGCATATAGGCTTGTGTAGCTCAGACACAGTTGGATACACTTTGGACTGGTTTATAAGGATTTTTTTTTTTTGGACACGCAATCTGGCAACCCGGGTTTTGGGGGACATTGAACGGTGCGCAGCAGAGACATGGAGTCGGGGCTGTAGGGGTAAAACAAAAAAAAGCAAAAGGCTGAAGTGAGTGTGTCTGTGTGCGTGCGTGTGTTTGTGCGCGTGTGTGTATGTGTGCGTGAGGCTCGGCTCGGCGGTGCGCCATGGTGGAGCTGGAGAAGGAGGTGCTGCCGCTGCCGCCGCGCTACCGATTCAGAGACCTGTTGCTCGGAGACTGGCAGACTGACGACAGGTAGGAAACTTTACCACCTCCGGCACCGGCTAACTAACAGGGTCCTGGGGGTAGAAGTGGGGGAAAAGACCTGCCAAGCCCATACCATCAACTCGAAAGCAGAGTAATAATAATAGTAATAATAATAATTATTATTATTATTATAATCACAACAGGATCTTAAAAATAGCACTCTACTGTCATTAACAGAAAAAGAAAACAGGCCACAGTTTAGGGCACTAGATTTAACCTGTTTCAGGAAAGCGGTTCTAAGTGGAACCCCTTTAGGTAGCTACGAAGTGCAAACACCCAAAGACCTATTGAGCAGCCCTTGTTTTGTTTTGTTTTTTTTGTTTTGTTTTGTTTTTGGTTTTTGTTTTTTTTACATGCATGAGTGCATGGATTTAATTGTTTCCTATAACCTGAATTGTTGATCCCCCGGTAGAACCCTTAACCCTTTCATCTGGAACCCTAAACTTTTCTTTGGTCTTTGATTTCTCAGGTGGTATCCTTTAATTTTATTCAAGAGAAGGTTTAAAAGGTTCCCAAAGGGTTCTCTGACTAGTTAAGGAGTTCTTGACTTCCTAAAGGTCTTCCACTTGGAACCTTCTCTGATAAGAGAACGCTTTAATGTATGTGTGAAACCTTCAAAGGTTTCTTAGAGAGACTAGCTAAAATTTCCAAGCAGAACCCATTTAGGAAGCTAAGAACTGTAACTGCTTGTCAATCATTCATTTGCGTCAACAGGTTCTTGGATAATACACAAAACACTGTCACATGCAGAATTCTTAAGGGTTCTTTGGCTGATCCTGCTGGGAGAACATTTATAATAACCCTATCACAAAGGTTGCCAAGAAGAAATAATTATAGTTTTGACCCTTGAGCAACCTTTTATCTGTGCACAAGGGCATGGATTTTACTGTTTACACTCTTAGAAAGATGAAATCTAGAACTCTGGGGGAACTCTTAAACGCTAGGTGAAGAAATGCTGTGACAGAGCATTTCTCTATCAGAGAGGGTTCTGTATTGCACCTTTGGAAAAATCTCTAAATCAAAAGTTCTCTTAGAAAGACTTTTGAAAGAGGGTTTCATCTTGAACCCCTTCAATGAAAGTTAAGAATTGTAGCTACCCGAAGAACCATGTATGAGTGCACAGGTTTTGGCGTATACATTCATACAAAGTTAAAATCTAGAGCCCTAAAGCGTTCTTTGGTTTGTCCCTCTGGGGGAATCCTTACATGTTAAATGAAGAAATGCTACAACAGAGTGTTTCCCTGTCAAAGAGGGTTCCAAGTAGAACCCATTTAGGAAGCTTTGAATTGTATTAATTCTAACTCCCCAAAGAACCCTTTTCCATGCATGTGTGCATGGATTTCACTGTATCCACTCATTCATAATCAAGTATAAAACCTTCAAGTGTTCTTTGGTTTGTCCCTTTAAAGGAATCCAGGTGGAATTCCTTAAATAATCCCAGTGGAACACTGTTGGGAAGCTAAGAACCCATTATCTATCCTTGGAATCCTTAAGGAACCCTTAAAACCTGCCCTTGTGGGGTTGTAACATGGTTTTTTGGATTCAGAGAACAGATAATTTGTTCTTCGCTTCCTAATGGTTTTCTACTAGGAACACCATAAGAACACAACGCAATAAGAAAGCACTCTAGTGTGGGGTTCCCTAAGAAACAGCACCAAAAAGAAAATCCCTGGCCTCTAAATTTAACCTTTTTTCTTTTTAGAAAGAATTTATCAAAGAGTGTTCCAAGTAGAACCTCTATAGGAAGCTAAGAACTTTAACTACCCAAAGAACCAATGCGGAACCCTTCTTAAGTGTATGAATGAATAGTTGATGGATTCAGTGTTCATTCGATAGTTAAGGGGTGTATTGGCTTCATGATGTGGTTCGATTTGGAAGCACTCTTGTGTCGGGTTCTGTATTGAACCTTGAGGGCCCTAAATTTAATTTAATTTAAAGGTTTTAAGGGTTTATTAAGGTTCCTTTGAAAAGTTAAGGGGTTATTACTTTCCAGTGGTGTTCTTCTTGAAACCTTCTCTGAAAGGAAATCACTCTAATGTATGGTTCTGTATGGAACCTTTAAGGGTTTCCCAGTGGGACAAGCCAAGAAACACTCTAAGGCTCTAAATTTAACTTGGGTTTCTTCTGACAAATTTATTAAGATCAACCAAGCCCTTAACATCATAACCTCCAGGTTCTCGGAGAAGACACAAAAGCATGTCAAATCTACAGTCCTTACAGGTTCCTTGACCTGTCCTTCTGGTAGAACTCTTACAGTAAAATGTTCCCCTGTCACAGAGGGTTCCAAGTAGTACCCTATACTAAAGATTACAAACTATAACTAATTTTAAGTATGCAGAGAACCCTTGAGAAACCCATTTACTGCTTAAGTCTAGAACCTTGAAGCACTTTTGGTTTGTCTCTGGTGGAATACTTCAGTGTTACACAAAGAAACAGTACAATAGAGGGTTTCCTTATATATTTTGGGGGGGAAAAAGTAACAAACCTGATCCTTAGCCAAAATGTTCTTCATAATAAGGTTCTGTTTAGAAGTAGTGTTCTGTACGACACCTTTTAAGTGTTTAAGGGACAGGCCAAAAATATACTTCCAAGTTCTAGATTTAATCTTGTTTCAAAGGATTTATAAAAATCATCTTAGAGGTTTAGAACCACAAAAAATATCATAAACCAGTTATCGGGCCATCTATATTTAAATTATTTTAAATAGTTGTTATAATATTGTAACATGTATTATTTAAAGACACACACACACACACACACACACACACACACACACACACACACACAAACAGTAACATCATGGACTTTCCCCAGCTTTAAACAGATTCTGTTTGATTCTTGTAAACACCAAAACCCAGAATCTTAATTGATCACCTAGTTAAACTCACAGGAACAGGAACATGCCGTACTGCAGTGAGACATACAGTATGTAAATATATATACATATATACGTATATATACATTACAAAAACACCGGAAGTGATACACTTTTCCCCCCAGAAGTGTTTTTCTCTCTAGTGGTGCTAATGGAGTAATAAATCAGGTGGCGCTGATGGGCCACACAGTATTCATTTGTAGCAACAGGTTCCAGGTTCCACTTTGTGTGTGTGTGTGTGTATGTGTGTGTATGTGTGTGTGTGTGTGTGTGTGTGTGTGTGTGTGTATGTACATGTTTAGTGAAAATGAAATCTGTACATCATGTACCTCATGAGAGCTAAATGATGATTCAGCACCAAGACATAAACCTCACATTAGATCACTGATCCATAAAAAGCTTCGTGTTATTATTATTGTTGTTATTATTATTATTATTATTATTATTATTATTATTATTATCGTTCTTTCCACCTCGTTGTATCTTTCTGTTGATGGAATAATAAATCAAGCTGAACTACAAGATAGCTAGGATTACTGATGGACTACGCATTTGGTTTCCTGCAAGAGACAGAAAAACTGGGGTTGCCAGTTTGATCCTGACCTCTGGTTACTGTCCAATGATCCAATATTACATATATATTATTATTATACATAATATTACAATATTACATGAAAATGATCCAATATTACATGTCTGCGAGTGGTAAAAGTATGTGAACCTTTGCTTTCAGAGCCTCTTGTGCAGCAATAACTGCAAGTAAAGGTTTGCGGTAACTGTTGATCAGTCCTGCACATCGGCTCGGAGGATTTTAGCCCGTTCCCTGTACAGAACAGCTTCAGCTGTGGGATGTTGTGTTTCCTCACATGAACTGCTCACCAACATTTCGATTGGATTAAAGTCAGGAGTTTGACTTGGCCATTCCAAAACATCAACTTTATTCTATTCTATTAAACAGATGCCCTGACATTTTCCTTTAGAATTTGTTGGTATAATTCAGAATTCATCGTTCCATCAATGATGGAAAGCCGTCCTGGCCCAGATGCAGCAAAACAGGCCCAAACCATGATACTACCACCCCCATGTTTCACAGATGGTTTAAGATTCTTATGCTGGAATGCCGGGTTTTCCTTCTCCAAACATAACGCTTCTCATTTAAACCAAAAAGTTCTATTTTGGTCTCATCCGTCCACAGAATTTTTCCAACAGTCTTCTGACGTCCAGCAATGTTCTTTTTTTTCTAAGAGTGTATTTGTGTAAATCCTTTAACCTCTAAGCTTATTATATTGTCCAACTTAATGTGTATAATGTAGCAAATACATTGATTTTTTTTTTTTTTTAGCTAGTGTAGCAACCGTTTTGTGTGTAAGGAATAAAACACATTGTTCCATGCCACACCGAGGTGGATTATTTTCCTATAACATCACCGCCCAACGTGTTTTATTGTTCTTATATCACATTTTGCTAACGATAACATATTTTTTCAAATAAAAAAACGACACATTATACTTTTTATCTATTTGTAGTTACATTTAATGTTGTCCAATGAGCACCTGTTATCACATTCTCTATAGCAGCTGTAATATTCGTTCATTCACTAACCATTCTTTTTCTCTCTCTCATGTTAATAAGACAAAAATAAATCACAGCTTGTCGTGTTACCAAAAAACCAGAAAGCGCAAACTCCCCTGACTGTTACACAATACTGAAACTGAAGACTCCTTCCATAAATGTCTCCTTACAGAAAACTTAATGACATCAAAGATTACAAAAAATCTGTTTTGACTACATGTTTTGGCACACCCATCACGCAAGTCGGTGAGTACACTGTTACTATTGAAACGATAACGTATCAGAACGAGCATGTGGCGGGATAAAATAATGAATCAGAATCAGAAAACTTTATTGATCCCCAAAGAAAATGGCTTAATTATTATTTATATAAAAAATTTCCATAGCTATATAACCTTTTTTTTTTTTTCGTTAAAGTACGTGATCTTTCACTATTGTTTTTGTGGACCGAAGCTGCTTGATCCTTAAAGCCAACTCAAACCACTCACGCTTCCTCAGTTGGGCTGATTCTGTCACAATGATGTCCATTTAGCCTCAAATCACCTTTATCTTTTGCATCCGTTCACTCAGGTTGGACGACTGATGGACAACGAGTGTGTGTGCTCTCACTGTCCCCTACTGTTGCTAGGTGAGGAAGTTTTCTGTGTGGGCTGTATAAATCAGACAACTGGTAGCAAAAGCTCCTTTTTAGACATCCTGAAACATGTGACCAGTGCATCTGTGGTCTAAAAGCAAACAGCAAGGTCAATACTTTACGATTTAAGGAGCCGTTTGTCATTAAAGCGCACTGCTGCCTGCCAGGTGAATTGTAATAGGGATATGGAAAAAATACAGATAGTATTAAACAAAAATGTTTAAAAATCAAATCGATAAGGAAAAACAGGTATTCAGACACCATATTAAAACATACATGTAAAGGTTACATTTAATCAACATGTTTCTGCATATAAATGGTGCAGAAATAAATATTCTCATGCACTTGGTGTCATGATGAGGGTCCTAAAGTTCTCAGGGATGGCATTATTAAACAATGCTTGAATGGAAAATACTACATAGCAAAGACTTTCAGGTATGAATGTCTTAACTGTGAGAGGCAGAAAAGAGTTGCAGGACGACCTGAAAGCAGCAGGAACAACAATCACAAAGAGAACAGTAAGCAACGAGCTGAAAATAAACCTCTGACTTGCAGCTGTACGACTGCTGTTATAGAAAATTAATCAACAGCTTTTCACAAGTCAGACCAGTATAAACCCTGGGTCATGGCTGCAGTATTTGCTGGCTGTCGGGGTTTGGAGGGTTACTTTAAAAATGTAGTCTGATACAGTTACTAATTACTTGCTAAAAAATGTAGTCAGTAACCTATTCTAATTACCACAAAATTAATGTAACGGATTACCCGTCGTTACTTTTGGATTCCCTCAATACCAAATATGTGGATGATGACAGCATTTTGATGATGATGTTGTTCCCCTTTTCTGATTCAAAGACAAAATAATGGTGAAATTTCCCCTCAGTGAACACATTTTGTCACCAGAGGCCATGATAATGAATTGGTGACTGTAAGATTAGCTCTGATTTCACTCGAGACCGGAGTGGTGATGTGAGACTCGTGAATTGTTGTAATGTGTGCACATGTGCATGGTAGTATATTGTTCTTTATTTTAAATGTATATTAGGGCTGCAATTACCAAGTATTTTGACAATCAATTAATCTGTTGATTATTTTTCCTTTATTATTTGATTAGTTTTATTTTTTATAAATATATTATATTCAAAAGATTTAAAAAAAAAATATTTATTTGCAGCATTTTAATCAGCACTACTACAGAACGTTTTCTTCACTAGGCTTAATGAAACAGCAGTTCACTAATTACAACATAAGTGACATTTATTATATAATATAATGTTATATATTTATCAGATAATCTGTCACAGCAAGAGAATATGATCAAGTGTCTACGTCAACCAAATGAGACATTCAGACTAACTCAAGGCGACGGGATTATGTACATCGTTTACTGCTTATTACTTTTTTAATCATTTACCACACTTTTTGCAGCCGTGTGTCTGTATTTCAAGCCATAATTTGTTCAAATGTTGAACAGACAAGTTCAAAATAAAGATAAAATAAATATCCGCTGCCTGTTTCTCTCTCTGAAACTCTCCAATGCAAAGTGCATTTTGCTCACTGTGTGAGTGGAATCGACTCCTAATATTTGCATTTGACTCTCAGTTTTCAATGCTCAAGATTAGTGAATCGACTCTTTTTGGGATCGACTTGTGCACTGAAAGCAGAGTCTTAAAATAGGCTAGTTTAACTTTTTCATTTTTAAGCTAATTGATTAAAAAAGCTTTGCTGCTTAACAAAACATAACAAAGCTGTTCTGGACGATTCAAGCAGGAACATCACGCTTCTCCTGACATTCCCACAAACAAATGATAATATTGCTCACATTAAAACACAAGTTATGTCATGAGGCCAGCAGGGTAGTGTACTGTAAAGAGTTTCATACTGTAGAGAAAGTCCTACTTATGTTTCTGCTCCTCCATTTCACTCAAATGTGTTTTTATGAAGTGACATAGCGCATGTGCAATAATTAAATTATTGGCAATTATTTTTATTATCGATTTTTATCAGTTTTGTTGATTAGATGATGCAGCCCCTATGCATTTTAAAATTAATTCTGATAATAATCCCTGTTATTGCTAAATGTATTGATAATGTGATTACAGCTTTTTTCCTGTAACTATAATGAAATACGGTTACCTTTTTTTGGTATCCTAATTACGTAACGCCGTTCCATGTAATCCGTTACTCGCCAAGCCTGCGGGCTGTGAAGGATGAAAAGATCTCTATTGGAAAGTTCTTTGCTACGTCTTTAAGTATGTTGATTTTAAACTGCTCTCAACAAGTGGTTTAGGATCGATTTTACACCCTGACCTAACATTGAACTTACCTTGGCTGCGAATAGTGACTGGAAGTGTACGAATGGCCAGAAGTGACCCAAAGATAAAGAACCGTTTCCTCGAATAACGAACTGTTGAATCACAGCTGGACTAATGTGTTGATGCTGTCATGGTAAAGATCTGGCCTCACTCTGTACTAGACAATCTCATATCTGAGCTGGCTTACCTATCAGATATCACTGCTTCTATCAGATAAAGATGCTCACCTCGTTCCTGTACAAATGCCTTCAGTTGACTTTTGCAAACGTCTTAAGTGTTGCATTTAATGTCTTGGCTCGGTGTGTGTGTGTGTCAGTGTGAGACACAGTGAGGGCACGATGCCAAGATGTCTGGCCTTCTGGTTCTTGCTTCCATGAATCAGCATCTATTGCTGGCAGCGTTGTAATGAAATCAATTTAAAGAAAGAATTTACACAACAGGTTACAACATAAACCTCTGTGATATGACAATATGATATCAAGATTATGCTGAATTATACCACAGTATGCTTTTCTGAGAATACTATGGGTATTGTTAGCGCTTTTATAACACTAAGCATCTCTGCTGTTACTGACTGTACCGATAGCTGGATTGGATGTTGTCTGTTTTTGTACCAAATGTTTGATTTCTCAGGAATTGTACATTTTATTTCACAGGAATGCTAATGTAGTGCTAGTGTTTTGCTGTTACTTTGTTAGCGAACAAAAAGTGTGATGCTAATACTACGTATTAGTGACACACAGAGATATACTGTATTTCTGCCATATAACATCCCCGAGTTTGAACATTAAATGTGCGTTCAGTAGAAAATTGGCTCAAGATAAGCTACGGTGATTTGTTACTCCTTGAACAAGCCTCCCAACCAATCAGCAGCTCCGCTTTAAACTCATACTCCGAGTGCGAGTGCACAAAGTTAGGCTTTATCTTTTTTTCTTTTCTCTCTTTATTTCACTTTCTCTCCCCCTCCCATTCTTGATTTCCTTTGCCTTTCTTGTTTTATTTCCTTTCTTTATTTAATAATTTTTTGCAGATATCCTGCCACTCTACTGGGGCTAAGCAAAATATCATGCTAAATATAGTGAATAGTCCAAATTTCAGCAGGTATTGTGATATAATGCATTTTGTCCACCCCTGGTACAAGAAAATGCTGTATTTGCATATCCTAGGTATTGTAAAAAGTGAGCCAGAACACAGGGTCAGGCATGGTAATGGGTTTCTCTCAGTCCTGGTCTACGAACGTATGACCTCTCTGGCGTATTTGTGGCCCTGGAGGATGAAGCCAAGCAAGGCACAGATGCCATGCATAATGCCATCTGAGGAACGAGTGCTGTGTAATCATCCCTGGGGATAGAATCTCATAAAACGCGCTGAGAAAATCGAGCAGCTCTGTTTACGGAGGTGCCACCTCCTATCAAGGCAAAAATCACAAAAACAAACCCACGTTCTGCCTCAATGCTTTTTTCTCTCTGTATTTTCTCCTCTCTCGCTCTGTCTGATGTTTGAGCTGTACTTGTGTACCTTATAAAAAAGGGAGAGAGAGAAACAGAGAGAGAGACAGGGAGAAGCTGGATGGTTTCCATCTTGCTAATCATGATGGACACGTCCATTTGGGGACCCGAGTCCAGGGAAACTCATCCCAAACGTTGCCCGTTTCTCAGCCATGTTAATCTCTAGGGAATGCTCGTTTCCTTCATCCCACACACACACTCCACTGCTACATGCCCACACACACACACAGACACACACCTACGCATTCACACATACAGGGATGCAAGCTCACATTCAGCATTCCTATTCTGTTCCTTCACCATTTTTGGAGCCTGATCCTCATCCCACAGCTGAAGAGGCTCACAAGATGCAGGTCGACTCATTTTAATCCCTGATCTCCAAAAACCCTTAATCAGTGTGAGAAATGTCTCCACACCTCCACATCTCACACACATGTTGGTTTTCTGATCTTTGTGAGGACCTCCTATTGATATACTGGCAGCTGTAGCAGTTTAATGCTGTGTGTACAACTAACCTTAACCTTTACATCGGTAAACAAAAAGGAACATTTTGGTTCTTATATTTGTTCCAAATAAAAGCCATAAAATGTTTGTGATTGTGAGGACATTCATGTGATTGTCAGTTGTAAATGATTGTGAGGACATGCAACATTATCCTATCATTGTGAGGACCTGGTGTTCGTGAGGACATTTATCATTGTGAGGACATGGTGACACTTTACTATTGTTGTGAGGACATTTGACATTCTTCTTTCATTGTGAGGACATTTGACATTCTTCTTTCATTATGAGGACATGCAACACATTCCTATCATTGTGAGGGCATTTGACATTATCCCATCATTGAGTACCTGGTGTTTGTGAGAATATTTGATATTATCCTATCATTGCAAAGACATTTGACATTATCCTATCATTGTGAGGACATTTGACACATTCCTATCATTGTGAGGACCTGGGGATTGTGAGGATATGTGACACTTTTCTGTTCTATCATTGTGAGGACATTTGAAATTATCCAATAATTGAGGACATTTGGCATTTTATGATTGTGAGGACATCTGATATTATCCTATCATTGTGTGGACCTTGTGTTTGTGAGGACATGTGAAACTTTCCTGTCATTGTGAAGACATTTGGTATAATCCTATCATTGTAATGACCTGGTGATTGTGAGGACATGTGACACTTTCTTATCCTTGTGGGGGCATATGACATTATTTTTATTATTGCGAGAACCTCATAATTGTGAGGACCTTTGACAGTTTTTTATCATTGTGAGGATAATTGTTTCTAGTGAGAGTTGGACTCCATCAGGGCTGCCCTTTGTCATCGATTCTGTTCATAACTTTCATGGACAGAATTTCTAAGTGCAGCCAGGGCTTTGAGGGGGTCCGGGTTGGTGGACTCAGTAGTGGATCACTGCTTTTTGCAGATGATGTTGTCCTGTTTGCTTCATCAGGTCATGATCTTCAGCTCTCTCAGGATCGGTTCGCAGCCGAGTGTGAAGCGGCTGGGATGGGAATCAGCACCTCCAAATTCGAGACCATGGTCCTCAGCCGGAAAAGGGTGGCGTGCCCTCTCAGGGTTGGGGTGAGATCCTGCCCCAAGTGGAGGAGTTTAAATATCTCGGGGTCCTGTTCACGAGTGAAGGAATAAGGGAGAGTGAGGTCGACAAGCGGATCGGTGCGGCATCCGCAGTGATGCGGGCTCTGCATTGGTCTGTTGTGGTGAAAAAGGAGCTGAGCCATAAGGCAAAGCTCTCAATTTACCAGTTGATCTATGTTCCTACCCTCACCTATGGTAATGAGCTATGGGTAGTGACCAAAAGAACGAGATCGCAAATACAAGCGGCTGAAATGAGTTTCCTTCACAGGGTGTCTGGGCTTTCCCTTAAAGATAGGGTGAGAAGCTCAGTCATCCATGAGGGGCTCAGAGTCGAGCCACTGCTCCTCCGCATCCAGAGGAGTCAGAAGAGGTGGCTTGGGGATCTGATTAGGATGCCTCCTGGACGCCTCCCTGGTGAGGTGTTCCGGGCACGTCTAACTGGGAGGAGGCCCCGGGGAAGACCCAGGACATGCTGGAGGGACTATGTCTCTCGGCTGGCCTGGGAACGCCTTGGGATTCCCCCGGAAGAGCTAGAAGAAGTGGCCGGGGAGAGGGAAGTCTGGGTCTCTTTGCTTAAGCTGCTGCCCTCGCCACCTGATCCCGGATAAGCGGAAGAGGATGGATGGATGGATGGATGGATAACTGGTCCTTTTTGGCTCCTCACAAAAGCCTAAAAATATGTATATACACACATATGTACAGTATATATTAAGATATTTTCCAAATGTTAGCATACAGTAAAGGACAATCACTTTTTGTCTGAAATAATTTGGAATGATTGACTTAATAATTTGACAGAAGGTTTACGAACACATTTTCATACAAGTCATACGTACATCGTGTTGTCTCATAAGATATATAGATATAGATAGCTATATCTATATAGCAGATATATAGATATAGAAGATATATAGCGTTCATTCTCACAGTTCATTAGCTTTTTTCCAATTTGGTACCGCAAACAAACATTATTTTTAATCTGACATTAGTAGACGGTTAGAAGACCTTTGATTTGTAAAGTGGGTGTTTTATAGGTTTTGAAGCTAGCTTGTTTGGACAAGCCAGGCACTACCAGCCATGGTTTTAACCATGGCAACTAAAGATAGGAAAGCCCTTTAGTGGCCAGCACAGAAGGATCTCAGTGAAAAATCACTATCAATTTGAGTGCAGTACAAGACTCAAAGCTATTGTTTGGACGGCAGCCCGCGAAGCAGCTTTCATCTCAAACGCGTCCACTCTCTGTTGAGCGGTTTGCCAGCTGGTCCATTAGCTGGCCTGGATTTGTGCAGCAGATGCTGAAGCACGTCTCGGTCCTCAGCAGCCACCGGCCACATGCAGGGGTGGACAACGCTAAAGTTGCTAATGACGACTGACGTCTTGGCTAACCGGAGTTGCCGAACTAACGCTTTGTGAACAATTAAAAGCTGCGAAGGGAACTTGGTAGTTTTCAATAGTAGTTTGTACAGGAATCATTATTATCATGTATCTATTAGTGAATATCAGAATATTTTTCAGTTTATATTACGCTACATGACGTTACAAGTGTGACCTCTTTTTGCTTGAGTCGTTAAAGTTACCGCACTTTTGCTTGGGAAGGTTCTCTGGCTACTCTAGACAGTCAAAGTTCATCATGTCTGACACGCATACAAATCCGATCAGTTTGAAAAACTTGGAACGTCAGCCTGTTTAAACATCTCGGTATAATCTGTGAGTCAGACTCTTGTAACATCAGATAACTAAAAAGCTCCTGTCAATGTCTTCTCCTGGTTTTATTCTAATCTTTTCCAGGCTGTTAAAAAAGCCTAAATTGCACTCTGAATGAAAAAAAAGTCTATGAGTGACAGGGGACTTAGCTTTAGGACTAACTTGGATTTTTCCCCTCCATTCACTATCGCTACAGAATCACGAGCTCGTCAGGCGCTTGAGAATATCGATCAATGTCTATTGGTCTCGGTGGAACACCGGGCTCCTGTCTGACTGCTAGCCCTCTTTCTCTCTTTCTCTCTTTCTCTCACACACACACACACACACACAAAGTCCATCACACAGAGCCACCTGTTGCAGAACCATCCATCCCGAGGTCGGTGTGTTTAAATTGCTGGTGGGATTGCGGCCTCCTGGATGACATGTCTCTCTCACTGGGACGTTAGAAGACAGCTCAGGATTATCATCCGAATAAGAGCCTTTGGTCTTACAGGCAGAAATGTTTCATTGACTGTCGCTAACTGCGTCTCTGCCTACTCAACCATCCTCCCGGTTTCCATTTTGTACTCCGTCTCTCTCTCTCTCTCTCTCTCTCCTCTCCATTTTGTCACAGTTGGCAGAATCTTGACCTGCCAATAGAAAGCCTCCGTGATCGTCTCTTGAATTGCACTGTGCTGTCACTGGAGTAGACACATGCAGAGGATGCCCTCCGTCTCTATCGGCTTTCTATTTATTGCAAAAAACAAAAGCACTACACTCACTCCTCTTAGAAATATATCTCCGGCGTCAGCAATGTTTTTCGAAAGGCAGCAGCTGTTGCACACCATTATTTATTATGTTATTATTCTTTTTGCAATTAACACTCCAAAATGCAAAATTATCTCAGCTGAAAATTAAACATCCCCTAAATGCAAATGCATTCTAAACAACTTCCAGGGGATGTAAATATTTTTAAGCAAACCTCCTATAAACACAGCTTTCATCCGGCTTAATTAGGTTGTGCTCAATTAGCCGCGCATGCAATAAACCTTCAACCCTGCAGTGTGTTTGTGAGATAGCAGTCACTTTGCACTGGTAGAGGCCCAGAAAATTAAAAAGGGCTCCCTGACCTCTGCTTTTAATTAATAAGAGCACACGGTAACGATCTTATTACAGTAACATCACTGGAGTGAGGGCGGCTACGTGGGCCGAGGGTAAGGAACGGCGCATTAGGATGCTAACGGTGTGGCTAAATGGCGGGTGGGTGGGCTGTATGAGAGATGGAAAGAAAGCATGTGCTCAGAAAGGAGTTCTCATTGTCGATCGCACAATGCCTGTGTCGAGGTGTTGAAGGAGCACCGAATGAGCGTACAGCTGAAACAGCCGCTCCTGTTGTAAAACGCTTGATGAATGTCAGTTTCGAGGGAGTTGTTTGTTTTTTTTCTTCCCACCCATCATGCACCTCTGTATCCGGGTGGTCTGCAGTTTCACTGTGGAAATTAATAAGGAATAAAAACATGACATATTTCACAAGCAAGCAACAATGGTGTGGTGTGATGAAGTGGAGTTAATATTACCCAGCCATTATAATATTTACTGTATTATGGAATGACAAGTTGCACTTTTATCCATTTATAGTTATGTTTAATGTTTTGTTACAAAACAATACATTGCTTTGTTACTTTTATTACATTCTAGAGGTTTGAGGTTCCCTCAGAATGCCTCGCTTAGTTAATTTGACAAGAACACAGCTGGTCATGTTACAGAGAAACCACAAAACGTAAACTCCTCTGTCCAAAAGATGTCTGAATGCTTAAAGTTACGGCTTTAACGTTGCCTGTTACAAAGCACTGACACTGGAGACTCTCTCCCTAAACGTTAAATAAATATCTCCTTATTCAAATCTTCACCATATCATTAATGATCACCCTTTTTTAAATCTGATTAAACAGAGCAAGTGTGTGTTGTAACTATAGAAACAATAACCTGTGATTAATCAAGACCTTCTGACCAATCAGAATTGAGAATTCAGCAGCACCATGGTGTAAGGGAGAGATTCAAATGTATTCAGGATAACAACACAATTATATCATCAGTGTTTAAATGAACATAAAACAATCACAATAAGAGTCGCAAATCTCTCTGAAGTATTTGAAGGGATCACTAACAGTGAATATGTGGAGGTTTTGCAGCACAGAGATCTAGCAGGTCCACGTGCTTTCAAAACGAAACAACAGACTGGATTCCGGGACGCGTGAGTCGGCATTTTTATGGTACATACAGTAGTTTGACACAGAAGTGAACAAAATCAAACAAATTGTCCGTAGCAGTCCATAAAATAGTATTGCAGGCTGTTTAATGAGAGCTGATGTGAAATGCGGATGAAATGAATTTGAATGAAGCACAACTTAATTATGTGCCCAAGCTGTGCGTGCATATTATATCTCAGGTAACGGTTTCCTTTAAAGCTCATCTTGTATGTTCTTTGAGCTGCAAAGCTCAAACGTGTCGTTTTCTCCCCTATTGCTGTAGCAAAGGGAGAAAAATTGTAAATGCTATGGCTAAGGCATAAATGTTGGCACCCTTGGGGTTCTACTCAACATTCTTCCTTGTTCAGAAGGAGCAGTGGTTTCTGCCCAATCAAGTTCCCAACCAGGCCCCTGGAGAACCTCATGAAGGTCATGTTAATGAGCTGATTAGCTGAATCAGGTGTGTTAGAGCAGCGAAAACATTCAAATGTGCAGCAGCTAGGTTGGAACCTGTGCCCTGGACCCTTCCTTTCTGATATCTAAGCTTATCAGGTGTAATTCCATTTTACATTCCTGTAACGTTTTCCATTAAAGTGATCTTATTTTGCCAGGAGGATTTTATTTGTGTTTGATTTGAGCACTTGCTTTTTCTCTTACACATGAAACCTGTTTTACCTGGGTGTTATTGGTTGCTGTTGGTGTTCGGGTCATGTAAAGAAGGCCTGAAGCGAGTGTGCAAGTGTGTGTAGGGGTGTTACACATCTTTCTGCTGTTATATTTTGCTCCAGAAGCCGGATTTCCCTTGTTCCCAGATTGTGTTAGAGCTGCATGCAGGCAGAATTTCATTTAGTGCAGAGCTCCGGCCTCAGAGAAACCCACTGCGCTGCGTATCGGGGAAACACAAAAGCTTGTCATACGTGATCAATTTCCCTTTTCGCAAATGGTCTTTTAGTGGTGATTGGCAACGGGCCATATAACCGAGTGACATTTTGTTTCCATTGATTGAAATGTGGAGGCCACACAAACCGTGCTCAATTCACAGCAGGAGAGAGAGAGAGAGAGAAAGAACGAGAGAGAGACTGGACTCTGATTAGTCAGAAGGTGTTGATACATTTTCTATAACAATTATAATAATTTTCTAACAGCTACAAATCACAGCTTTATATTAATGCACTCATTCTAATACGTTATTGTTTCTATAGTGACAGGGCATTTACAGTGGACGTGTCATTTAAACTAATTCAAAAGCATGTAATCGTTGGAATTTTCTGTAAGGAGATGCTTATTAAACAGTTATCGAACGAGTCTTCAAGTTCAGCGCTTTAAAACTAACTTAGTTTTATAAAAACTATAACTAACTAAAAATAACTTGTTTTGCAGAACATTGGATCGTATTGAAAAATTGCAATCGATGTGGTATAAGAGGCATAAAACATTTCAGGACATGTTGTTACAGGACAATAATCAACTCAGGCTGCTTACAGTAACTCCACTTCATCGCTTCATCGTTGATTCTTTTCCTATAACAGCACAACACCCAGTGTTGTATTTCTGACATATTACACGGGCTTTATACTTAAACAATAGTTTTCAATAAATGTGAAATGTGAAGCAGAATGTACCTGTGTTAAAAACAAACAAAATGCAAAAAAGGGAGTAGCGGTGCAGAAATTTGACCATGTTGACATTTCCACTGTTTAACTCTGAGCTGGGTTATAAAGCCCTCCTACACAGCCAATTTCGCCTAATTAGCCATTGTGCCGCTTAATATATTAGGCTAATGTTTTTAGCACGAAAGGTCATTTGCAGCCGAAATACAATTCGGGTCGATAAAAGCAATTAAGACGGTTCGAGAGATCGTGCAGATTGGATTATAGGTTTTCTTGATTTATATGAAAGCTTGACATGACTAGGATATACACACCAAATATGGCTGTTATATGACGTATGCTAGCAGCGTAACATGAAACATTACTTAACTGCGCACCTAAAAGAAGACTAGCCACAGTTATTCTATGCATGCTGTTCTGAGAAATTTGAAGGTCACCCAGTTGTTTAAGCCTTAACATTCTGTGATGGTGGCCACGCTGTGAAAATCACATCTTACATATTGGTTAATAATTTAGGAATTATTTGGCATAGAGACCAATCCATACCTAGCTTCACATTTTAGCTTCTTTATATTTGGTGTTTTTATTTTTCCCACACCAACTGTTATTCTTGAATCAGAAGATGTTGATTCATTCCGTAGAACAGCATCTCTAACTACATTTATACACTTTTTATATTAATGCGCTCATTCTAATACGTTATCGTTTCTATAGTAACAGCTCATTCACTGGGATTTAACAATAAGCGAATAAAAAAAACATATTGTTATATAACATAAGCTGTAACTTTTTTAGTTTCGTAGTAACATGAGAAACTGTGTGTCTTATTAACTTCAAGAGCGAGCAAAGAGGGTACGAGAAGCTGGTAACAGGACTAATTTGTAAAGTATCATTCTTTAATATATATAAATTGTAATCACTAGCAAATTTCTGTTGTACTAGTGGAATAAAACATGGTGTTTGAGGAAAATAATCCACCTCTGCTTCACACGGGCTGCATCGTACCACTCTGTCATGGATAACCGCACATCCCCAACTGGGTTATTCCTTAATATTACTGTTCCCTTTTTCAAGGTGGAAATAAGCTACATTTTGTTATTCATTCTAGTCTTTCAGCTACATGTATGTATGATATGAAAAACAACTGTACGTCTTATTAAAGGGAAATGTATTTTAATTCTGTAGTGGTATATCTAATTGTACACCGTGACTAAGTATAAAACCATGACACTGAAACGGAGAAGCCGAAGTTTCATTAACGCATCATGAGGGGATGAAGCTTTCGAATCGGAAACACAAAAGCACGCTGTTGACCCCAGGCACTTGTTATTTCCTGCCACCCAATTAACCTGCTGCTTAAACCCTTTTTGTAAGGCTGATGAGCGGCGTGAAGAAATCAGCCTACAAGGAGTGAGCGATGATCAGGAACATCGACAGCCAACAGCGACTGAGTCTCGCTCGCAGCTGGATTTAATCTCACCTCCATCATAGTGATGGGGTTTGAGTAAAAGGCCACCGGGTGCATTTACTTACCGCGCCTCTGGTTAAATGATGCCTTTCATTTTGCTGGGCTGGAATGAGTGAGGAGGCGGAAGAAGACCGGGACTAACACCGTCATCAGTCATGCTCTACAACTCCAGAGAGAGAGAGAAAGAAGAACACGAGCTGATAGTTTTTGCGGCGATGCCTGGATACACGAGGACACTCGAGTACGGTTATTCATCACACTCCTCTGTTTTTTCATTGTTCACTAAACTGTGCCGTTCCTTTTCACCGGGTGGGACCAATAAAGGAAGACTTTTTATGCCTTTAATATTTTTGATTTAAGGATCATAAGTGGACCAGAATGAGTTTTTAGAGCTTTCAATTATGTGTTCCTTTCTAAGTAAAAGATATAAATACAGATGTAATATTGACACGTTATTCATATTGAACTGATAATGTGGTCTAATCAGATATATATGCAGATATAGGAGATGCGCTATTTACGTGTGTGTGTGTGTGTGTGTGTGTGTGTGTGTGTATGTGTGTGTGTGTGTGTGGGTTTAGAAAGTTTGCCAGAAAGGTTCACAGGGTGTCTGGTTGAGACTAAAGTCATTCATTAATAACTAGTAACTGCCTGGTCAGGGTCCCAGTGGGTGGGAGTGTTGTCCACTAAGGAAGGAAGGAAGGAAGGAAGGAAGGAAGGAAGGAAGGAAGGAAGGAACAGACAAATTAACGAACAAAGGAATAACTAAAAAAATATGAGCGAAAAATTGAAACGCATGAAAATAAGAACAAGAAAAAGAACGAATGAATGAATAACCAAAAAATATAAATGAAAGACATAAACAAAAAAGAACAAATGAAAGTGCAAAAGAAAGAAAGAGTGAACGAATGAATGAAAAATATGTACAAAAATACCAATGAAAGATGAGCAAAAGAAAAGACGAAAGAAAGAATGAACCGAACAAAAATTATGAAAGAAAGAAAGGAATAAATCAAAAATATGAATGATAGAATGACTGAAAGAAAGTATGATGAGGAAAGACGGAACAAAGTACAAATGAACGAAAGAAAAAAAAAGAAAGAAAAGCGAAAGCTGGAACAAACGAAAGAGTGAAAGACACAGAACTAATGAATGAAAGAAAGAGTGAGACAGAAAGATTGAAAGTAAGTACAAAAGAACAAACAAACAAAAGAAAAAAAGAATGAAAATAGATTGAGTGAACTAGCAAACAAAAGAAAGAAAGAAGAGCAAAACCAACAAGTGAACATACAAACCCATCCTCCGGCTTAGGCCACGCCCACTTCAGGATCCCATTTAAACACGTGAATATGGAGCACTCAACAGATACAGATACAGATAAAGTCATTACATCACACCTCTAATACTAAAGGTACAGTTAGGTGAAATCTCAATGGTACCAGAAGGAAGGGTACTGTTTAGTACCCTTATTTCTGAGAGCATTGTGTTGTTTCGAGCATCTGCCTGAATCCTCCAGCCCTTTCTCATCCTGCAGCCGAGAGACAGAGGGAGGAACACTAAAGTGCCTCCATCAAAGAAAGGAGCGATTGTGTAGTTCCAGGCCACAGGAGGAGTGTGTTAAAGGAGTGTATTCTTCAGCTGAAAGAATGGTAGGCCCCTTGTGCTGGCCGAGCCTCCTCATCACCCGCGCTGTTTCTGGGTCAGGGTCACGCCGCCCCCGTCTCCGTTAAAGCCTTTCATAAGCTCTTCCTCAGCGCTAGAAGTTGTTCATTTTTCACCAGCTGTGTGAATGTTTACTGTCTGGATTTTTACTGAATTAAGCTGGTGTGTGTGTGAGTGTGTGTGTGTGTGTGTGTGTGTGTGAGTGTGTGTGTGTGTGTGTGTGTGTGTGTGTGTGTGTG
>JAQQZX010000023.1:26965291-26982963 GCA_030068355.1 Notoglanidium maculatum | reverse complement strand
TCTGTCTGTCTGTCTGTCTCTCTCTCTCTCTCTCTCTCTCTCTCTGTCTGTCTGTCGCTCTGTCTCTGTCTCTCTGCCTGTCTCTCTCTCTCTCTCTTTCTCTCTCTCTCTGTCTGTCTGTCTCTCTCTCTCTGTCTGTCTGTCTCTCTCTCTCTGTCTCGCTCTCTCTCTCTCTCTCTGTCTGTCTGTCTGTCTGTCTCTCTCTCTCGCTCCCTCTCTCTCTCTGTCTTTCTGGATATCTGTCTGTCTGTCTATTTCCATCTCTGGTCTCTCCCTGTCTGTCTTAGTGCCTGTCCGTCTTTCTGTCCATCTATCCATCTCTGTTATTTTCTTGTCTCTTTTTCTCTTTCTGTCTTTCTGTCAAATTTGCCCATTTGTCTGTCTCTTTCTCTCTCTTTATTGCTTTCTCTACTTCTTTCTTATTATTTTTTAATGATTCTCTCTCTCTCTCACTCTCTCTCTTTCTCTTTGTCTCTCTCGCTCTCTCTGTTTTCACTCTTACTATCGGTCTCTCCCTGTCGTTAGCTTTCTCTGTTTCTCTCAATTTCTCTCTGTCTCTCTTTATCTATCTCTCTGTCTGTCTCTCTTGTCTTCTCTCCTTCTCTCTTTCTCACTCTGCCTATCTGTCTCTCTTCCTGTGTTTTTCTCTCTCTTTAGTTCTTTCTATACTCTCTCCCTCTCTCAGTCTCACTGTCCCCTTCTGTCGATTCTCTCTTTCTCTCTCATTCCCTTTCTTGTCTTCTTTTTCTGGAATGTGTGTATATCTGACCCTGCACTTCCTGTTCCTGTCTCATCCCTGTGTTCTGATTGGCTGCAGGATGGATGATGCCGAGGCCTGTTTTATCCTGAGCAATCGGTTTGAAGTGGACCGCCTCGCTGCTGTACGTTCCTCCAAATCTTCCTCTCCTCCCTCTCTCTGTATTCCCTCTCTCCCAACCCCTTCTTCACATGGTTATCAGGAGATTAGCTGTTAGCTATTAGTACACTCCTCTTTTTCTTTTTTTCTTTTTTCTGTCATCCCCTTACTCTGTCTTTTCTTTCGTGCATTATAGGAACAACGGTTACAAATAACATTAGTGCCAAAGAAAGGAATGTGAGAAGAAATTTAAAAAAAACAAACGAACAGACTGTCGATCAAAAAAGTGGAAAAAAAAGAAAATCAGTAATTTAGAGCTACTGACCACAGAAAACATTCTTATTTTCTTTCTTTTCTTCTTCCTCTTCCTGTAATTGTATTCTCATTAGTTTTTTTTATCTTTCTCCACTCCTTCTCCTCTAGTTTTCCTTTCATTTTTCTCCCTTGTCTCCTTCCTTCTACTTCTTTGTCTTCTCACTCCTCTTCTTTTTTTCTTGCCCCTCTTTCTGTCTTCTTCCTTTTCTTTTTTGTACTATTGCTTTTCTCCCTCATCATGCTTTTTATCTTTATCTTTTGCTTTTCTTCTTCTTCCTCTTCTTCTTAACAGTAGTAATGGTATAGTGATATATTAATATCATAACTGCTCATCTTGTCATCGTCTGATGCAGGTTCTTTGGTTGTCATTGTGGTTTTATGGATTTTTAATCGCTCTCTCTCTCTCTCTCTCTTTCTCTCTCTGTCCCCTTCTCTCTGTGTTTGTCTCTATCACGGGCTCTCTTTATCTGTCACTGTGTCTCTCTCTCTCTCTAATGTTTCTCTATCTTTCTTTCTCTTTGTTTTTTATGTCTTTCTTTCTCTCTCTCTCTCTCTCTCTGTCTCTCTGTCTGTCTTCTCCCTATCTCTCTCTCTCTCTCTCTCTCTCTCTCAGGATCACCAGACTATCCTCCGAGCCTGGGCGGTGAAGGATTTTGCCCCTAACTGTCCTCTCTACGTCCAGATCCTCAAGCCTGAGAACAAGTTCCACGTCAAATTTGCAGGTTAGAGCTCGGTATCCTATTAAAGCCAGCTGCCAGGTGTAAGAAAGATGTGTGTGTGTGTGTGTGTGTGTGTGTGTGTGTGTGTATGTGTGTGTGTGTGTGTGTGTGTGTGTGGGAGGCTGCACTGTGTCCTGGAACCTTCCTCACTGTCACTCAGTTGATTGAATCCAGGAATAGCTGGACTTTCAGGCTTGTGTGATATTTTGTGACCCAAAATTCATCGAGTAATGTTTCTTTATGCAACCAGTTTTTATGTTATATCCTGGTACATCACGGCTACAGCAGGAAGGAAACATGAGGCACATTTTGTTCAAAGCTTCCATGTATGACACGTGAATGAAGAAAAAGCTCGAGATGGGTTTGAAGGATCACTAACAGTGAATTTGTGGAGGTTTTGCTGCACTGAGAGCTAGCAGGTAGCAGTCGCGCGCTTTCAAAACAAAACAATAGATCTGGGGCGGGCGGGCGGGCGGGCAGGTTGGGCGGGCGGGCGGGTGAGTTGGCCCCTTTACGACAATTACAGAAGGATGGCTGCCTCGGAAGTCTTTCAGGTTGGGTATGATATGATTTATGGTTACATTAACTCGGAATTGGTTAGAAAGAAAAAGGAAATAGTGCCGCAGGTTAAAATTGGCAATTATAACTATTTATATAACTTATGACACTTTTGTCAGGCTTTCTAGACATAATAAGAAAAGGTTTTGGGTCCATTTCTGCTTCAAGCTTTTAGATAAAAGATGTGTGTGTGTGTGTGTGTGTGTGTGTGTGTGTGTGTGTGTGTGTGTGTGTGTGTGTGTGTGTATGTTTATGGATGAGTATGAGGTCACGAGATTGAAATGATTACCAGGAAGGACAATTTCACACCATCAGAGACAAATCACAACTGATGAGCAACTGATGAGAAGAAGTGTGTGTGTGTGTGTGTATGTATAGACACATGCTAACAAGGACAGATAGCACATTTACACACTTCCTGAATCTAACGCTCTTAACACCTTAACTGACTGAATGTGAAATGCTTGATTCTGTCAATCAAGGCTAGATAATGGTCACAGTATTTTGTAGTTGAAGCCACACACACACTCACACACACACACACACACTCACACACACACACACACACACACACACACACACACACACACACACACACAAACACACACGATGAGAAACCCCAGGTTGGGTTGCAGCAAATTGTTCATAAGAATTTGTCGTTTAATTTAACTACTCTTAACAGGAGTGATTCAAGATTAATACAATTTTAAACATCAGCGTAAATTCTATGAAATGGCGACACATTTAGTTCTTTCAAAAAACAAAAAAGTTGTTTACCCGTATTACCCAGGCTAATGTTAGCTCGGTCGCCAATACTTAGCTAGCTATCTAGCATGTCATGTATGTCTAGCAACATCCATGTATAATGTTCTTATTAAACAAGCCTTTATTAAAGTTAACGTTAATAGAAACATTGCATGATTCATGTTTTAACTTTTTCCTTTTTAGCTTTTTATAGTTGCACTTTTTATTGATGGTTTTATCCAAAATGTCTTACAATTGAGAAAGAACTGAGTGAGAGTTTGGGATTTCAACTCATGGCCTTGCCCTTCCATTCCCTTCTTTTTCTGTTCCTTTCTTTCCCGGGTTTTTTAGATCACAGAAGCGTTTCAGGTACGTTTCCACATCTTCTTCTGGTCCAGAACTTTACTCCAATGAATTTAATTTCATGTGGTGAGGCGGAGTCAAGCTTCCAATCTTTCCTCTCTTTGATCCTGTGTTGAAGATTTCCGTGAAACATTGTAACCCAGCCTGATAAAGCAGAGCTCACGATCTCTCCAGTTTGGCACAGCTATAAAGGAGTAAATGTCCGACGCTTGTATCCTCTCGCTCTGTATGAGTTTCTCTCCTACTTGCGCTCTGTTCGGGGCATCGCCTTCTCCAGGGAAACGGAGTCGTGCCCAGTGCTTCCTCACCAGTGCAGGGGAGGCCTCCCGCGGAGGCGTTTATGAATTTTAACACCCCTCAGGTGTGCTTGATTTAAGAGTCTGCAGAAAAACCAGCTGTGACTGACAGACTGCCAGTGACAAACTCGGGCACTTAAAGCAAAATTAAAAAAGGAAATATTTCGCTGCCATCAACTGTCAGTAAGATATTCGAGGGAGGAACACTTAAAGCGGGTTTGTCAAAACAAATCCCACAGCCCTCACCTGCCGGCCTTCCCTCTGCTGATCAGCTCTGTTCTACAAACAGCACTCCTTTCCTTGCCTTTCCTTTCCTTTCCTTTTTTCCCCTCCTTTCTTTTCCATTTCCATTCTTTTCCCTTCCCTTTCACTCTTTTTTCTTTCCTTTCCTTTCTTTTTCATATTTTTTCCTTTCCTTCTATTCTTTTTTCCTTCTCTTTCATTTCCTTTCCATTTTTGTTTCCTTTTATTTCCTGTATCCTTTCTTTCCTCTCTTTTCCTTTCCTTTTCTGCATCCTTTCCTTTCCTTTTCTGCATCCTTTGCTTTCCCTGTCTGCATCCTTTCATTTCCTTTCCTTTTCTGCATCCTTTCATTTCCTTTTTTCTTTCCTTTCCTGCGTCCTTGCATCCTCGCATCCTTGCCTTGCCGTGCCTTCTTTTCCATTTCCTTTCTTCTTTCTTTCCTTTCTTTCCTTTCTTTCTTTCTTTCCTCTTTTCTTTCTGATTGGCTGTGTGATGCTTTCTGCCTTACTCAGTAGGTCAGCTTTTTTCAAGATTTGTTTGCCAAACCCTCAATAATGAAGCGAGGCCACAATATTTATAGAGTTTAATTACAAGCACAATGATGCTATGAAATAAAAAATGAACCAAAAGTAATCTGCAGTTCCCTGGATTTCTTTCTCTGAAGGTCTAAAGGCTCTGAGGGTTCCCTTCTGCGCATCATCAAAAGCTGAACGCTGTTTTTATCGTCTCTTTGTGCAATTCCTCGTTTTGTATTTACTCTGTTTATCATTCTCTTCCATCGACTCCCTGCGGCTCATCAGTACAGACTGACAGGCACAAGGAGAAAAAAAAAGGACCGAATCCCTACTTGGTTAGATTGATGCTGTGGAGCAAAGCAAAATGAGAACTCGTGGGACTCAGAATTGATTTGAGCAGTGTAGCTCAGGAACACCAGTCTCTCAGCAACATGGCTGTAGCTCTAGGCAGTGTTTTTTAAAGGGGAATCCCTGTACGCAAAAAATACCATCAGTTGGACAGATAGCAAAACTGCAGTTTAGGAACACGCCAACGTGCAACAAATACAAATCAGAACATTTTGAAATGCTTGCAGAGATGCATTGAGGCAGAACTTCCCTCTCTGCTGAAACTGTGCCAAATTATGATATTCTCCCTGAACTGTGACAGCTGGGGCCGGACAGAGCCGCTTCACACATGCTGATTTCATATCCAGTTAATTAGGATGAATGATGTGTTTGTGGAAATGCCCCTGTTATTTATCTCCTTAACTGCAGCTGCCTTCTCTACACATAGAAACATACAAACATCATTTATAAACAATTATTACACAGCTCATTTGAATACACAATTCTGATTGGTCAATTACAGCATTATTTCTGTATAACAGACCACTGCTATGGACCCCGGCATTAGTGGAAGCAATTAAATCATTTTTAAATCAATAATTTGTTCCTCCCTTTCCTTTCCTCTACTTTATTTTCCTGTCCTTTCCTGTTTCCTTTTCCCATTTCCTTCCCTTCTCTTCTCTTCTTTTTTCCCTTTTCTTTCCCCAACCCTTACCCATCCGTTATAATACATTTTTGTTTCTATTTTTCATTGTGTTCTTTATTGTTTATTGTCTTCGTCTTCTTCTATGGAAATAACTTACACCAGCAACTTCTGCAGTAGACAATCCATCTAAAGATGTTTATTTACTATGTATAGAAGGAATCTCCACTGTCAGCTCTTTGTAACAGTCAGAAATAAAGCTGTAACTCTTTGTAAGTTTTCAAGACAAATCAGTTAAACACTTTTTTTCTCCTTAAAATGTCAATTCTTTTTTTGTCCAATTAACGTCAAGAGAAAGAAAATATATCAGGAACTACACTATGTGGTCCAAACCATCACACCCGTATGTGCTTCTCCCCCAACAAAGTTGGAAGCACACAATGTGCACAGAGCGTCTCTGTGTGCTGCAGCGTTACAGTTTCCCTTCACTGGAACACAAACCTGCTCCGGCATGACGATGCTCCTGTGCACAAAGCAGCTCCATGAAGACACGGTATGTTAAGGTTGGAGTGTAAGAACTGGAGTGTCCTGCACAGAGCCCTGACCTCAACCCCACTGAACAGCTTTGGGATGAACTGGAACTGGAGCGTCCTCGACATCCCAACATCAGCGCCTGACCTCACTAACGCTCTTGTAGCTGCATGAACACAAATCCCCACAGCCGCGCTCCGACATCCAGTGGGAAGCCAAACAGAAGAGTGAAGTGAGTTATAAATCTGGAATGATAGTCAGGGATACACAAACTTTTGTCCATATAGTGGATTAGAAAAACATGATATTCTTTCATAAATAAAGAATTCTCCGTGTTTGCAGAGCACTGATATAACAGGAATAAAGCACCGAGACGCTGCTGGCCCCCAGCGTGGGTGCAGTTCTACATAATGAAGATGAACACTAACTGCTGAGATTATTCTCCTTACAGAATCAGTGCAGGACGTGTGTTCAATAGGAGTCTTGATGTTTTTGCGCGGTGGTGTTTTTGACCCATCAGTGTGCATTTGCTCTGCGCTGTCATGTGCGCGTGTTCTGTGTTGTGACACAGGCTGGATGAGCTGCTCTAAGTGGCTGAGTGGGCGGCTTTAATGACTGCAACTGAAGACTCGACTCGACCTCTACAAATGGCTTAATCTCTGACTGACGCTCGTGCGGCCGCTTTCGGGCCGCTCTGATTCTCCTGCGTGCATTTTCGCCCTCAGCTTTAGAGATTCTGGGTTTTGCACCGCTTCCTGGGCCTTTTGTGTATTCATTGATTTTTTTTTTCAGTGTACATGAAGCTCAGCAGGCTCTCGGGGCCTCATGTCAATAGGCAGATCGGTTCAAAGTAGGGGAACAATGTGCCGATTTAATTAGGGTGTCTGGTGGAAGAGGGACTGGAGGAGGGCAATTACTCTCTGCAGGGAGGAGAGCAGAGAGCGGGATCACACAGTCACCTCGAATATAAGGACAGATGTTAAAAATGAAAAGCAGGATCCGAGTGTGTGTGTGTGTGTGAGAGAGAGAGAGAGAGAGAGAGAGAGAGACCCAAACAGATCCCACTACCTTCATTACCTACATGCTCCATTAATGAAATTAACAGTTTATTACATAAACAATAATGGAACAATTTAGGGATGTATAGTCTCTGATCTGTTCCCATTGCGCTCATTATTTTGCAATAATTGTATGCACATTTGAAGTGATGCATAAAAATACACACAGCCCAGAAACCAGCATGGACATGCACAGCAGTTTAGGCTAAATATGAAAGAAATAATATATTGTATTATTGGACAGTTTCGGATTGTAGAGGAATAGGAATACTAAAAGGATATCAGTGTTGTAATATTTGAATAAAATATATGTGTAAAATGATGAGAGTATTTTATAGATAGACTACAATAGTAAGGATAGGATAGGACAAGAAAAGGAATGAAATGTGGTAAGATTGGACTCAGAAGGGAATGAGGATAGATTGGACAGGACAGGAATGGAATAGGGCATGATAGCAATAGAACAGAACAAGGGATAGGATGGGATGTGAATAAGGGAATAAGATTGGAATAGGAGAGAAAAGGTAAGGATATGATGGAAAACGCGATAACATGGGACAGAAATAAAATAAGCAAATGAATAGGAGAGGAGAGACATAATAGGACAAGATAGGGAGATAAATAGGATATAGAATAAATAGGAGCAGGACAGGATGTGTCGGGAGAGGAGTACTATACGACAGATACACAAACAGACTTTATTGATCCCTGGAGGTAAACTTTTATGCTCCAGCAGCACAATCAACAGAAGATTAATAATAACAATAAAAAGAAAAACAGAATAGCAGATCAGCAGAACAAGACACTGATTATGGAATGGAGATATGTACAAAATATTCATCAAAAATAGTAATAATATGAACAGCAGCATAATCACAGATTAGATTAAGGATCGGATAGGATAGGAGGGACAGGAAAAGGAAAGGCACGTGGTGGATTAAGACTAGAATAGAAGGAGAATTTGCATAAGGGATAGGATAGCATAAGAATAAAAAAGGAATAGGATAAGAAAGGAATGTATTAGGATGGGAATTATGGTATGATCGGAATATTATAGTATGGAGTAGGAATAAAAAGGGATAGGATAGAAATAGAATAGAATAAGTGACAGCATAGGATAGGAATCACAAGAGGGATAAGAGTGGATTGGATTGGATAGGAATAGAGGAGAGGAGAGAAAAGAAGAGGAGAGCTACACGGCTAAATGAAATATTCAGATTAACAGAGACGGGAAGCATCAGAGCAATAACACGAAGGGAAATTAAAAAGTGCTAATTTGAACACATTGTGTGTGCGTGTGTGTGTGTGTGTGTGTTCCTGGCTAGGCAGAAGGCATGATTGAAAGTGCATGTCTAATCCTCTCAAACCCTCACATTTTGACAGACTCTTCCCCAGCAGTCGGTAATCAACCTGGACCGATTATTTCTGAATCAAGTTTTCACGGGTAGTAAATGTTTTTCAAATACGCTGTTATGCGGATTCATTTTTCGGTGGATGCCGTTTTTGTGTTTTTTTGAAGGTTGTACCTAAAAGTGCATGATTTTTTCATTGAGCGTACCAAATGGACGTCTCTTGGGGAGTAAAAAAGGCAGTGTTTTAGTCTTTTGGCTCTTTTTATGTATGTAATTAATTGTTCTGTTTGTCGCTGCAGCAGATAATACGATCGCGCGTTAGAGGTAAATGACAAATGCACGTTACTCCTGGGACCTAATGGAAGACGAATGGCTCTGTCAGTCTCAATTAGGAGAACTGGGAGGCCAGGAATAACAGGATGTACAGAGGGAGGTCCTCTTATCCTTTAGCTCTGATCTCAGGCTCAGTGTGTGCGCTTCTTAATAAACTGCACCCTGAGGCTTTGCTTTTTCCACAGAAATAAAAGGAAACCACCCAGAAAGATGACCGAAAACAACCAAAGAGTCCCCAATGTGACAAAAACAGGCTAGCATAAAGACCAAATGAGTCACGATTCATGCGCTTTCATGGGAAAAAAACAGTATAACTTCTTTGAGGTGGTGAGGTAATGAAACCTGAATGAGTAAATATCATTATTATTATCATTATTATTATTATTATTACTATTATTATTGTGTGTGTGCTTGTGTGTGCTAAAATGATCACAAATTAGATCATATTTTAGTATGAGTCAACGCTGTCGTATCAGTCAAGGTGCTCTTTTCATCACTAGTAGATTTATATATATATATGAATGCTTATGTGCAGTTGTATGCAAAAGTTAGCGCACCCCTGGCCAACTCAGTAAACATAACCTCTGTAGCAAACTATTTAAAAAAAAAAATCTGTAAATGTTATTGCACATTACATATTTGATGAACTTGAAAAATACAAAACAGTAAAATAGCAATTGTGGCATTGTGTACAAGCGTTTGGACACCCTTCCTGTTTTAAAGTCCCAGAACTTGACTCATTTGGACTCGTTACACGCAGGTCAAAAATTTTCATTAGGAAATGATTATTCATTGTAAAATCCACTGATTACACATTTGAGTAAGAGCATACATGATGTTTGTGAAATGCACGATAGAAACGAGTCACAATGCTATAAGTCCGAAACCGAATTTATTTTCAAATTCAAGAGCGTTCGGTTTTTCTCATTCAGGCTAAACCTGTATAAACCGCAGAATATGATTGACTCTGCAACTGCAATTGACCAGTAATCACCCAGTCCTAAAGCCATGCGTTTCACTAGAACATCACACCCTGTACCCAAAGCACTCGTGTACTTTAGAGAAATTGTTCACAAAATCAAATTGAAAGGAATAACAAAATTACAGACCCACATGCAGCCTGCTTCTTCTCTCTGAAACGCTTCATGTGGCCGTAGAAGCAAACACATTTCCACCTTCATATCTGAAAATTTGGATCATATCTGACAGATTGTGCCTCAGCCGGTCGTTTTAAGATGGACGTTTACGAAGATTTGGTTCCTGGTCAGTATGTTTTGATATTACTGTGAAACTCAAACGGGGTGGTGTGTTTTGGAGCGAATCGTCTTACGCAAGCTAGCATGCGGCACATAAACACTACCTCAAGATTCATATCGATGCTTAAACATCTTAAAAACCTCTTAAAAACACTTATAGGAAAATAATAAACAACTGTGTAAGTGTTACCGCTATAAAGTTGATTATTTTTCACAGCACAAACTATTTATCTATGAATGCGTAAACTGAAGACTTCTCCATGGTGGAAACTTTATGACAAAGTGCTGACACTGGAGACTCATTCCATAAATGATACTACATTCCATAAACGTCTCCTTGCAGAAAACTTCACCATATCAACAACTATATGTTTTATTTGTTAAATAAAGAACAAATCTGTTTATCGTTGCACTTCGATCATGTGGAGCGTCCGCCATACAAGTCCCTGCGTGTGTCGTTACTATGCAGACGATATCGTATTCGAACGAGGGCATTAATATGAACCTGTGCGCTACCGTCAGAGCTGCTGTTATAGAAAATAATTCTCTGATATCTTTTTATTCCTTATGACTACCGAATATTTGGCAGAAAACAAAAGCGTTTTATGGTTTTATCATTTTGCAAGTCGCTCCGTTTTCCTTGCGTGCACTTGTGGCCACGAAGCTTTTATGAGTCAATATTACTGACAAATCCAAACAATAAATATCGACGCGAAGCATTCAAACACAGGATGATGTGTTGCTGACTTTAAAGCTGTGTTTAACTGCGCAAATCCAGAGATCTGGTTCCCTCTTTCTGTCTTTCCCTCCTCTTTTATTACAAACTACACCAGAAACCTTGGATGAATGAATACAGCACGACTTCACGGCTGAAATCTTAAATAGAAAAACAGTATCCAAATTATGTTATGTCTGAATAAATGATAATGTAATTTATTTCAGTATGATCTAAAATTATATTGCAAACTTCAGGACACCTTATTCTTTGAAGACAATGAGCATTTAATATTTCATTTAATACTTTTAATCACCTCAGAGCTGAAAATGTGGTTCTGGGTTGACTGAAAAATGTAGGCGCTGCAGGCAAGAAAGCATTTCAGAAATGTATTACAGAATTAATTTACGATTTATTGAGTTTCATAATTTATTTAGTAATATTTAAAACATTAGGTGCAGGGATGTCTGACTGAATCAATACACAGACTAGTGACTGAACAGAAATGCTCACGTTATAATATAACCACATCATTTTAGACACTTAAAAATGATAGCATTCTGCTCACGTTCTTGCTCAAAGGTCTTCGTCATCTGGTGGAGGGAGAATTGTATTGAATCTTGGCACTGTGTAATACAATAAACCAGAAAATTTACATTTACATTTACAGCATTTAATGGATGCCGTTATCCAGAGCGACTAACGCTCGTCCCAGACGTGATTATATTTGAGCCAGACGCTGGAAATTTTGTGACAAAATCGTGGAAAAATCGGGCATCACGGAAGTGCTTTGCTGTCTCTAATGAAAAACATGTCCTCATGCTAGTACAAATAGTCCAAGCGGTAAGAATACCATGAACCTAAATACAGAGTAAAACACTTGACGTCATGCAGTTAGAGGAAAGTAATCAATACCTGGCTGGTGCGATGAAGCGGAGATACTGTTTCCACTCTGAACAAAATGTGCCAAATATACAATTTCCTGTTTATTAAAAAACAACATGTCATCCTTGTACCTGTTTGCAGTTAGTTTGTAGTCTTCTTAGCACTTATGTTATAGCAGCTATAAACATCCTTTCCCTCACCAGTCTTTCTTCTGGCGTTAATAAGGCCAAAAAAACATGGTCATGTAAGCAAGAAACTGATTCTCCCATATGGGAAACGTTACAGCTTTACCTCTAACATGCTAACCACTATAGACCCCATAAATGTTAAGTAAATAAAATCTCCTTACAAAAAAGCTTCACCATATTAGCGATTACATCCATTTATGTGGCTTGTATATAAACCATACAAGTAAGCTGTTACTTTAGAAACGATAATGAGCATTTAATATACAGCAAACTTTGATTTCCAATTACACTACTGTCAGAGCTACTGCCACAGAAAACTAATCAACTACTAGTCATATTCTGACCAATCAGAATGCAGAACAGCACTGGGGGGTAAATGGTTAGGAAATAACTGAAGCTTAGACAAAAGACTACACCTGATAAATTCTCTATCTTTGATAAATTCCCGTCTCTCTCTTCTTCCATTCCTGATGACTTTTCTGTGGCAAAAGCCTCATCCATCACCTCCCAACTATTCAACATCTCCTAGCTAAGAGTCATAAGTGAGGGCCTGGCTATCTGACACAAAGCAGAAGCCTTCCAGAGCTCCAGCTCCTTTTTACAGTGCCGCACTCGCTCTTTATGTCATTTGGTTAAGGGCATGCTCTTCCCTCACAAAAACCCTATTAGAGAGGAGTTAGTAAAGGAGAAAAACAAAGCATAAGTCAAGGGGTTTTTAATGTGCAGAATTAGTCCCTAAGTGTTTAATGGAGAGGTACAGTAGATCTTCAGTCTTTTTTTTTAAAGACAAACCTTGAGTCAGCTCTTCAGACAGCCAGGAGAAGTTTATTTCATGACCAAAGAACAGTCTTGATGCATGTCCTCTTGCGAGATGGTGGGTCAATTTGAGATTTCAAGGGAACACCATACAGAGCAAGGTTTGATGAGTGACTTCAGGTAGGTGTGGGTACATTTTGGCTTTGTAGGTAAACCACATCAGTGTTTTAACAGCTATCGGGAGCCAGTGAAAGGGAACAGCGTAATAGAAAAATTACATTACTGGAGGAAGGCAAAAACAAGGTATTTATGTTCATTCTGAGTCAGTTGCAAGGGTCTAATGGCATGCAGGGGAAGACCTGTCAGGAGTGAACTGCAATCCACTCTTGAAATAATGAGGGACTAGACAAGCACAGGAGTGGCCTGGGTGGAGAAAATGGCCAAATGCTTGAGATGTTATAAAGGACAAACCTTCAGACACTCATGAGAAGAGAATGGAGCACGTTTTTCAGAACTACATCAGCATTTTGACATTGTCAAATAGTGTGATCCTGGAGTCTGCCAGGACCTGACTTTATCTTGAAGACCTTGACTTGGGGATGCTTCTCCAGGGTTTACATAATAGCAGCTCCACCTTGCTAGGATTTTGGTTCAGGTGATTGTGATGAGTGGCTGTTCATGAGGGGATGTCCTCCAAACATTCTGAGATCCAAGCAAGAAGCATGAGAGTCTGAGGGGGGAAAGGAGAGGATGAGTTAAGTGCCGTTAGTTGTATGAAAGACCATGTGAGGATGTGACCTCACTGAGAGAAGTGGCATAGGGGAAGAATAGAACACAACCAAGCACTGAGACTTGTGGGACTCCAGTGGAGAGTCTTCATGGAGCAGATGTGGATCCTACCTTCATGTCAGTTTATATGAGCATCCGTCCTGGTAGTAAGGTAGCACAGCTGGGCCACTAAATCCAGGGCTTATGAGGATAAACAATTTAAGGCAGAAATGCCTTGGTCAAAAGTTGCTGAGAGATCAATCGGTATCAGGACAGATAGTAGTTTGGCTGATCTAGTGGAATGAACAGATTCCACTGGAGAAGTAACAGCCACAAGGTGGATGTGGAGTGTGCCGCTTTGAACCAGACTGGTTAGGGTCATTCTAGATGAGAAAGAGAGACGCCTGACTATAAACGAGACAAGAATCTTGGAGACAGAATGATAAAACGTGGCAGTCTGAGATATCTAGTGTTTGGATTAGTTTGTTTTTGGGGTTTTTTCAAAATTCTTTTAACCCTTGCTGTTTTGGAGGAAGTTGAAATATGGTCAGATGTTATGGAGCCATTCACGATGGAAATAATGAACAAAATGAGCTCTGTGAAAGAGATGTGATCCAGCGGATGAGAGAAGTTGCTGAATTCAGGAAGAAGAGGGAACCAGATTAAGGAGATGGAAGGGGAGGATTGAAAATGAAGTGTAATAATAACGGTAGGAAGGAAAGATTGGCATGTCTTGTTAATCTTCTCTTCAAAGAAGGTGGTTAATCTTCTTGTTAATCTTCTCTTCAAAGAAGTTTTCCGCAGACTGACTGTAAGGAAGTTGGAAGTCAGTTTGACCTGCATTTTGTTCAGCATGGCATGTGATAAATTCTTCTGATAAATTGTAGGCAGATCTGAATAACAAACATTTTAACATCTTTTGTTAGATACAGAGGTTTGCTAGTGGCCTAAAGGGAAGTTTCTCAAAAACAGGAGCAGTCTCAGGATTGTATCGGTTCACAAGTTTGTCACATTCCTACTTTCTCTTTTGTTTTTTCCATGTGCTTTTGTTTTAGCTTCGGTTTTGTCTCCATCTCACATCCTGTCATTAGTGTGTTCCCCAGTTGTGTTCTTCTGTTCTTCATTACCTCTTGATTGGTTCTAGTAAAGTCCCAAAGTCTTTTCATGCTTATTTATATGAAAGCTTTCTGAGACTGACTGGTTGTTTGTGTCAGTGTTAGATTGATGATGTGCCCAGGGTGTACCTCACCTCTCTGGGATTGGCTCCAGCTTCCACACGACCCTGCTGGATAAGCGGTATAGATAATGAATTTCCGAGCCTTGTTTTCTCGTTTCCCTGTTCAGTCTGGTTTCCGACATCGATGTCATTTTCGATTTTCGATTGTTTGTGTTTAACTCTGTCTGCTTGTGATTACACCTTTGCTATAGATTACAACACTGTGTTTCTGATAGCCCCAATAAAGGCAATACTGTGTTTACACACATGCACTTCTGAAGTATTTGAAACTTTTACTATAATATCAGCCATTGTTTTATTAGTACGTTGATGATCAGAGCATTTAAGGAATTCTCTCATTCTTAGTTTTTTTTAGGGCAGTGCAAACATGGTATCATGTATGACTTTAATAAAAAGTAATAATAATAATCACACATTTCCCCGTATGTCTGCAGACAGTATTCCTGCATCACAGCTTGATTCACACCCTCAGAGTTACACCACAGCTTGATTCTGAGCTCGGGTTACTGTCTGTTTGGAGTTTTGCACGATCTTTACATGTTCGGGTTTCCTCTGGGTTTCCTGGTTTCTTCCCACCTCCCATAAAACATGCCAGTAGGTAGATTATGTCTGTAATGGAAAGATGTTCCTGGGAAAGGCTCCGGATCTACTGCCATCATGATGCGGTTAATGAAGATGAATGAAACTTCTGGCTCGCACTGTAAATACGACTCATTTTGTGAAAATGTGAAAAAATTATAGAAAATTGCACGCTAGGACTGCACATCCATGAACTTCATTTCCAAAACATTATAATTTGTTTTGACAATCTGAGCTGAAAAATACTATTTTCAGATTTATCTAATTTGAAGAAAGGATTTGAAAACCTGGTGAAAGAAAATGGCATTTTAGTGTGGCTGGAAGAGTAAAGTGAATAATAAAAGATGCGCTTTTTTAAAATTCACGCAGGTTAGTGTGGAATGGCTTTAGTCTCTGTAGCTGTGAGCTGAAAGCGACTGAGTGGGTGGCAGAGGAATTTTTTTTTAATAAGAAATATGACTGTGATATTTAAATATTTAAAATGAGTCTCACAATCCATGCTTTCGCTTTTATAAAAGTGGTCCATAAGCCTTTCGTTCTAGTAATCTCCATTTTTGTGACTATTTCTGTTTGGCCCATTTTCCATTCAATTGTGCTTCTTTCTCTCTTTTTATCAGTCTTTTATGAGAACCATTATTGCTTCTTCTGTCTTATTATGTAACGTGTCTTGAGGCTCGGTGAAATTCGCTTTACAATAAAAATGAGCTTGACCGTGAAATGCAAAAAAAAAACCCAAAAAAACCTACAGGTGCTCACGGCAATAATGGCTCTGTGGAGTTCTGCCTACTTCATCCATTTACAGAAAAATAGGCATCGTTTTGCCTTCGTGATGAAAAGACTCAATCAAGGTCAGAATTTTGAAAGCCTGGCACTAAAGAAAAGGCGCCCGTTTCTCCGTTTTGCGAGCGCGATCGTATGGATTCGACTGTAATTAGCAAGCATTGTAAATATTTACTCATTACTGCTGAACTGCTGGCAAAGCCAACATGCTGCTTTAGTAATTAGCGATGCAGCTGTTTTGTCAGTTCGTTATAGCTGTAAGCATTTTCTTTCATTTACGTGACAACACTGAATTCAGATTTGTGGGTTTATAAATGCTTTTTCCCTTTTTTCCTCTTTCCTTTCCCTTTTTTCTTTCTGTCTCCATTTTTCTTTTAATCTTTATCTCACTTTAAATAATGATAAAGGAAATAGCTTGCTGGTGTGTGTGTGTGTGTGTGTGTGTACAGAGTGGTTTTAGAGCGCAGTCATCAAAGGCACTGATGTGAGAGGAGGAACAGAGGTCATTTTGCAGCCAGCCTTAATGGCAAATAAGAACTGAGGCCCTTTAGACCGGACGCTGGATTTCATACAGGAAAAAAAAACCCATTTAAAACATGAAACAACTTCTTTGTTATCTACTTGCACCCTCCGTATACATGTGTTTCATTTATCAATGATTTTCTGATCAGGCTGCCATTTAATGCTTGTATCGTTTAAAAATGAAACTACTAAAAATCCTTTCAATAATTGACTCTAAGAAAAATGTATATAAAATTAATCCCAAACAATATTTCCTTTTTTACAAGCTTACTTTGCTGCATTTTGCTCTTAAATGAGTGACCGGAACATTCTAGCATTAAATTAGCAAATACACTATATGTTGTTAACTTTAAGGACATTAAGGGCATTCTAATAATTTACTTAAAATATATATATTTTTTTAAAATATGAATTTATTTTTAGTATATACTCCGGGTAGCAGGGTTGCCAGTCAGTATCACAACGTGACTGAAAATGAAGTAAATAAAGAACTTTATTTGCTTCATCCTGTGATCTTCAGGAAACTCAGATGATACAACTTCCTGTTAAACTTCTGGAATGTTCCAGATATTTCTTTAGGAAGGAGTGTGTTCAGGTAAAAGGGCTAGACAATACGGTGTCATATTTTTAAAATAATCTTTAACTCGTGGAAAAGGATGTTTCAATCATGAGATCTCAAACATTTTCAAATTTTCGTTCTCGGATGGTGGAAGTGAACACGTATCTCAGTGCAGTTTATCTTGTCTTGTCATAATGTTTGAAGAAATGTTTTGACTTTTCCTTTGCTACCTTTGTTTTAACTCAGTAATTTCCCGAAGCTGTTCATTCAAAGAAACAGCATTAATCTGATTATGTCCTCATGTTGCACTGATGCGGTATAATTCTGGTATGCTTTTATTATCATCACTGTGACCGTTGTTGTCTCTCAGGAACGCTCGAAGAACGCCGAGGGTTATTTTCTCCTTTGTTATATCTGTTTTTCTGCTCATTTTTTTCCAAAACAGATCACGTGGTGTGTGAAGAAGAGTTTAAGTACGCCATGCTCGCCCTCAACTGTGTGTGCCCGGGCACGTCCACTCTAATCACCTTACTGATCCATTCCTCCAGAGGACAGTGAGTACACACACACACAC
>JAQQZX010000023.1:26950404-26962682 GCA_030068355.1 Notoglanidium maculatum | reverse complement strand
TGTGTGCCCGGGCACGTCCACTCTAATCACCTTACTGATCCATTCCTCCAGAGGACAGTGAGTACACACACACACACCTTCCACTAACTAGCTAACTAATTATTAGCTATTTATTGCTATAAGTCTGGTTCCTCTTGAGGTTTCTTCCTCACGTCACCTCAGAGAGATTTTCCTCATTACCGTCGCCTCTAACTTGCTCATCAGGGATCTAAATCTATATCCACATTTCTGTAAAGATGCTTTGCAGTAACGCCTATTGATAAAAGTGATATACAAGTAAAATTGAATCTAATCAGGTGGCTTCACGTCTTACACATCTTACTCCGGGTTCACCTACGTGTCGCGCGATGGTTCCCCACCTCATAATCAGCGTTCCTGGTATTGACTTCAACTCCATCACCTCAATGAACAGGACCAAACTATGAAGAATAAATTAACTACACTCTGATCTTTCTCTTGCTAACCTATTCTGGCTGTATTTTTGTAATAAGTAATATTCATTTTATGAGGGCCACGTGATTGTGAGGACATCATATCCTATCTCAGCTGCCATGTCTGCAACTCAGGTCACACCCACACACACACACACACACACACGGACCTGTATTATTACCTACAGTGTATGTGTTTTATTTTCAGAACAGCACCTTCAGAAACCTTTAAGCAACGAGGAGGAGCCTTTCAGACCCTTAACAGGTCCGTAACCTCATTGCACTGCTTCATGGGAAACAGCTCCTAGTGGAGTCCATTAAACAATTTCCATCAGGATCTAATGGTTGTAATGGTTTCCAAGAACCCACTCATACGTGAGCCAAGATTTTCAGCATGTAATTAATTACACTGTCGTATCTTAATGGAATATTTGCCACTTCTGTCTAGGTAATTATGAATGCCTCGTATTAGTGCAGGAAGTCCATTAGGTCCATCGAGGCCAGACTTGTGTAATGCGTCTTAAAATCACATTAAAAAGCATCAAAAGCATCCATTTTGCTGTGATAATAAATCATTTGGAGATCACTGAATATCATTACAACCATTATGGACCTTAACACTTGTAATGCTTTGTGCTCAGATGTTTTCCGATTTCCCATCTAATCGCACTTTTCCAGACACTATGGTGACAAATCGGTGATTCCACATTTTGTCATTTTTTTCCTTGTATATTCGTACTGTGTTGAATTTGGTTGCTCTTCTTATCAGGGTACTAAGAGAAATGAGCCTTGTAGGCGGAGCTAGAAACTGTGCTGAACACTGATCGGTCAAACATCACAAAATTGTCCTGAAAACAAAAAACGTTTCTAATGTTCATTTTCTTTCAAAATTTCCATTTTCTGCCAAAAAAAATGCAAAACATTATTTAATATTATCATTTTTATTACATGTAATGTTCAAATCGGGGTTTATTTATTGTTTTTGTTTGTTTATTTACATTTTTTTGCTAATATTTAGCTTGCTTATACCTTTTGTAGTTTGTAAATCTTTTTCTGTTCACTATATACGCTCACTACATGGGACTTAACATAATGAACAAATTGCACTGTTACTAATAGTATGATTTTTCAGTTTTGTCCAAAAACAAGAGGTGACCCCTTTTGTGATTTTTGTTATACTTAACAACACACAACAAATTTGAAAAGTCTAAAGTATTGGCACCCATGGCTTTGCTTACGGACTGCTCACTAAAAGATAATCCAAATTCTCAGAGTGCATTAATTGGAAATTGCGACTTAGCCGACTGTTCCGTTGCTCGTTTCCCATTTTTCCGCACGTTGCTTAATTCCCACCTGCTGCCTTGAAGAGCTTCATGAAAAGTTACGTTAAAGGTCATTGCTTAATATGCAGCATTAGGATATTAGGATAGTAATTATGTTGTGTAATATTATGGCTAATAAATAATAAAATAATCTAATAAAAATGATTCTGATAAAAAATTCCCTATGATCTTTCCTCTTGCCATCATGGTTAACACTGATGTTAGTGCTTTGATGTTAATTGAGGTCTGAAGCTTTATAAAGGTCACTGATGTGTTTTTCTCCTCCGCCATAGGGAAGGGGGAGCGAACTCAGCCGACCAATGGCAGCGCACGTACCGCCGCTGCTCGGCCAATGAGGTGCACCACATCCGGCTGGAGGAGAGCAAGTTTTTTGGGGAGTACCAGGGCAAGAGCTTCACCTTCGCCTCATTCCATGCGCACAAGAAGTGAGCTGTGTATATACACACACACACACATACTGTACGTGCATGCACACGTACAGTGAGAGGGAGTATAAATCATATTTGATTCATATTTCTGACAAAAATTATGTTACATCTATTTAAAGCAGTTTTTTGCTTTGCTTGTATTGAAGTTTGTTAATTTTTTTTTTTATTATTTGTATTCGAGTCATATTGAATGTGTTTTGTTTTTTTTTACTTCAAATCTCTACCGATTCCTGTCGTAAGCTGCCGTGGTGTTACGCTTCTCCAGGAGTTTTCTTTCTTTTTCTAGAGATCCCATAATGTTGTTTTGCAACGCCCAATTTGCTCTGCGGTGCTTCTAACCAGCACCTCATCTTTGAAATTGCTTTCTTTCCCATCACAGTTAATAGTGTAAGCAGTTTTGGAACAGCTGAGCAAACATCCGTCACCCGTGTGTCGAGTGCAAGTGGGGGATGAAACGCAACAAATAGCATCATTCCTTCATGTGATAGGAATTATTACAGTCACAACCTAGGATTTAAAGCTGCCAGTTTGCTCTTTGTCCTTTTGTTGTGCTGTTTTTTACTCACATGTCGTATATCACGATTAGCATTATTTTCTGCTTTTGTTAGTTTTGCGATTTGAAAGCAAGATTATATGTCGTATAGCTATAGCTGTAAATATACAGAGATACTGCAGCTGAAATACTAAGAAAAATCTCCGCTAGCATTGCAGCTTTAGTTTTCTGTATTTACTTAGTAATTAGGGGACTGTATAAGCAGATGTGAAACAGGATAGCAAAAATGGTGTATAAAAACTGATCCGTTTACAAAATGATAGGCTAGCAATGAGGATTGAGCAAAAATTACGCACATCAACAAACTTGGGGCCACTAGTTAGCTCAATATTGCTCCGTCTCGATATCAAGTCTTAATGCATGCATAATGTCTACGGACCTCAGTGTGTGTTTGTATGTATTGACAGATACGGTGTGTGCCTTATTGCCGTCCGAAGACTGGACACGGCCAACATCCTGCTGAACCCTGGGCCGTGCCACATCATGGGCGCTTCAGACACCTGCTTCTACATCAACATCTCCAAAGAGGAGAACTCTGCCTTCATCCGGGGCCACAGAGAACCCAGCAGGGGCTCCGGGGACAGCTCCAGAGGCGTACCGCAAACCATCTACCACGGACTCACACGTCTGCCTGTCCACAGCATCATCGCCAGCATGGGTCAGTCATGGGTCAATAATTGAGTAAACACACACATGGGATATAGGGTTTGTCTAGAATCTGCTCTGTTAACTACTTAGCAATACTTTTTTTTCTCTTTCATTTTATAGGGGCACATTTAAAGTCTCAGGATCAAACATGAGTTGATATGTACATGGTTACATCCGAACTTGACTTGATAACGTGATGTCATGAGGTGGTTCCTGTCCATTTTAGCCCACGTTTCCACTGACTGGGTTGCAATTCTTAAGCGCTGAAGAGTTATTATGCATGAACGTGCATAACATCCACCTACAAGGTGGTGTTTCACAGGTTGACATTCAGTTGAAAAGGCATTCACAGTTCCTTAGTCATATCCTGTCATCAAAACGCCAAAATGATCAATATCTCGCCTTTTAATTTTCATGGAAAAGCTGTAAGATGTCAAACATGACATTGCTTTTACTGAAGCGTCATCATTTTCAAGTATTTCCTTTATTGTCTCATCATTTAACTTGACTGTAACTAAGGAAGATCTTTAAAAACTCTGTGTGTCTGGGATTCGAGGTCAGAACTGTATAACCTTCAGAAGATATTTTGCCTAGCAACCCATAGCAACACAACCCACATTCCCTTTTCAGTCCAGTACCCAAAGTATAGAAGGATAAAGAGACCATCTCGAGGTGTCACCGTTCCACACACATAACAAGATTCATATATGGATGGACCAATAACTTTTTTAAAAGCATATGTTTGTAATGATAATTTTGTTGTTTCAACTCTTCTGGATTGTTTTTTAGTCAGGGCGATTGTCCCTGTGCACCCTACAGTCATCATCCTGGAACGTAGGCGTGTCAGTGGACCACTTTGTGTCCCAGAATGCTCTCGTGTGTTCTGCCTTTTTATTATGCTGGCTCTGATCACAGTGTACCGCCTTTTACACCATCTCTTTTTGGAGCTTTCCGCTGATGGTCCCACATGGACACCCTAAATATTTGCACATCCCAAAAAAACTTGCTTCAGAATGGGGCGGATAGCATTTTCATCTGTGCTGTACAGCAGTTTGAAAAGATATGGTTGCATGTCTTGGGGTTTTGTGTCTCGCGTCTCGAAGGAAGCTTCAAGAAAGGCTTGGCCTCAAGAAGGATTTTATGGTCTTGACTTGCTTTTGACTTGACCCCTTTAAGACTCATTCTTGACTCAATCTCAGCCAGTTCTAGTCACGAAATTGATAATAGTGGTCTTAATTACAGCCCTGTACTTAATACTGTTTGTCTTTCCTGTTCTACTCCTGCTCAGTGTAATGATTTATAATTCCAACATCTGGTGTCACCGAGAAAAGGATGGGTTCCTTTTGAGTCAAGGTTTCTTCCTTAGGAAGTTTAATTTCTAAATCTACATTCGGGTTTTGTGGCACTGTCTGCGGTTTAAAGCACTAAACCTGGGTTTGAGTTATAATCTGAGCTTTCTGGGGTTTCTAAAATAACTAACATTAGGGGTGGAGATAAATAAATAAATAAATAAATAACAGCCTAATTGTGCTTTTCCTTGAGACAGAAAGATTTCAGTGCTCGCAGTGTTTCAGCAGCCCACTTTTTTTTATCCTGTTGCTGTGCGCCGTATGCACCCATACACACAAACAGCGCTGTCCATGACTCTGAAACGACAGCGGTAGGGAATATATAATAGAGATGATGTTGGGGGATGCATGTAGTGGGTTCTTCTTCTTCCAAATGGGTTTGCATTTGCAGGTTTGTGCTCTCAGTAGGCATAGTTTGCACAATATTTGACTGTGCCCCATGGTGGCCACCAAGGCAAACTGGTGGTGAAGTGCAACCACACTGTAATTCACAAGAGAATATGGTGTGAAGTACTTTGGGAAAACATGTTTCTTTTAGCCTATTTATCTTGTTAGCCTATTATTTATCACTGAATAATTTTTACTGCTTTCATGGGAGCTCAGAACCCTCCTTATGGGAGCTCAGAACCCTCCTTATGGGAGCGCAGACCCTCCTTATGGGAGCTCAGAACCCTCCTTATGGGAGCGCAGACCCCCCTTATGGGAGCGCAGACCCCCCTTATGGGAGCGCAGAACCCTCCTTATGGGCATTTAGAACCCTCTTTATGGGAGCTTAGAACCCTTCTTATGGGAACTCAGACCCCTCTTTATGGGAACTCAAAACCCATCTTATGGGAACTCAGACCCCTCCTTATGAGAACTCAGACCCCTCCTTATGAGAACTCAGACCCCTCCTTATGAGAACTCAGACCCCACCTTATGGGAACTCAGACCCCTCCTTATGGGAACTCAGAACCCTCCTTATGGGAACTCAGACCCCTCTTTATGGGAACTCAGACCCCTCCTTATGGGAACTCAGAACCCTCCTTATGGGAACTCAGACCCCCCCTTATGGGAACTCAGACCCCTCCTTATGGGTACTCAGACCCCTCCTTATGGGAACTCAGACCCCTCCTTATGGGAACTCAGACCCCTCCTTATGGGAGCTCAGTTTTTTTAGTTTTTTTTGTTTGTTTTGGAAATGTAGGAGATGATATGATGAAGTATTTATGTATTTACAAGTAACCTTTGTAGCACAGCAGTTTCAGAGAAAACACATGGTGTACATCCACACAGGAATCAGCTTTTGCACTGTAATCCTGTATTACACAGTAATTAATAAATATCACTATAATTGCACTCATCTGAAAATGAAATTTAGGAGTAAGCATTTTTAAATCTGTTATTTCTGGACTGTGAACCTATAAATCTAAACGGTTTAATGGCATTATTTAATTTTCACAACATAACACGACTTATCTAGGTAATTAGCAGTAAAAAGCAAATCATTGGAAACAGACACATGAAAGACATTTTACTCCTTTTCAGAACTCACGGTGAGAATTGTTCTGTCGCGCAGTAAAAAAAAATCTGAGCCAAACAGAAGATTTAAAAGAAAGTCAGGTGCGTAATGGTTGCTTCCTTTGTACTGAAGAGCCGAACAGGAAATGAAGGGAAGAGCGTGCGCACAATGACAGAAAAAAAATGTCAACAGGACGATAAAGACGTCTCGCGTTATGACAGACGTGTATTAGTCCAACATCTCCACCTAGTGAAAAGGGCTGGAAATGAAACCCTGTCTGTAATTCCGCCATCCCCGTGACCACGGAGATGTGTGACAAAGTTCTCAAACACTAGCTAGCACACCACTCGCGCTCACATGACAAACTAGCGTATGCTAAGAGCTAGCTGACATAATGCAAACAGTGCTAAACTCAAAACAGCTAATATTTCATAGCAAGAGATTTCAGCTCACTTTTACATTTTTGATTTAGATTCAGATTTTTATGGGTGGGTTTTTTAGTTGGGTTTTTTTCCGGTTTTTTTACTTTTTACATGTAGATTTTCAAATGAGATTTTTAGTTTAGCTTGTTAGATTGGTTTGTAGTTTTTTGGGCAGGGGGGGTTTCGATTTTTTACATTAGATTTTAGAGACTGGGTTTTTAGAGATTAGATTTCGAACATTTATTTGGTGTTTAGATTTAGATTTCTAGACTTAGATTTTTAAATGTAGATTTTTACATTAAAATTTTTAGATTTAGTGTTTTTACATTTTTTAGGAGTAGTAAGTTTTTTTATTTTTAGATTGTGAGTTTTTTATGCAGATGCATGTTTGACCACGATTCCCTGATCTACTTTTTACTTGCTTACAAATTATGATTTGTTTTAATATCACAATATTTTCCTTAAAGTTAAAGCTACAAGTGACACCTTTGGAAATGTGCTGATGAAAAAGGCTGAAAGTTTTATGTGAAATAAATCATCAAGTAAAATGCAGATATGTAAGTTATGATAATGAAGGTACAGCATATACTCTCATGACATAATTGTCAATACGAAGTCATCATCTCCAGCAGAGCTAAATGGTGGTGAGATGGCTCCAGGATTTATTCTACACAATATGGGCTTGATGTGCTGAGAACTTGAAGACTGATTTGTTGACGAAGGCTAGGTTTTTCTAATTTGACATTTTGCTGATCTCATTCTGCAGGCACGGTGGCCATAGACCTGCACGACTCCAGCGACAGCAGCCCCGAAGGCTCTGGCCCAGGGGGCGTGGCTCTGAGCACAGGCAGGGCTGGACGCACCGGAACCCGTGTGGAAGTGGGTGGCGGCAACACCTTGGCCCCGCCCTCTGTGGGGGACTCGGGCGAAGACAGGAGGCACAGTATTGCTCCAGTGCTGGAACTTGTGGATGGTGTCCATAGCCCTGCCTTCGACCTGCTGGGGGACCAATCAGAGGACGAGGGGGGAGAGGATGGCAAAGAAGAAGAGGAGGAAGAGGAAGAGGAAGCGGCTGGGCAAGGGGAGCACAAGGGCCAATGGTGGGGGGCGCAGGGCGAGTAAGTAGTCCATGAGGTGCAAAATTAGAGTTAGGGTTAAATGAATTGTGGTTAGGGTTCAGTGAAGACATGGCATTATTTACCTGTGCAAACACAGTAAAACCAGAATGTGTATGTGTGTGTGTGTGTGTGTGTGTGTGTTGGAGCAGGTGGGTTAAGGGTTACCCACTGAACTCCCCATACATTGGAAGTTCTCCTGCCCTTTGCCACCTCCTGCAGGAGAAGATGCCCTTTTGCTGCCTTCGCCTTGATAAAGTGAGTCTTCCTTGAAAACAGCAGTTATCGTTTCTATAGTAACAGCTTACACAGGGACTCAGTAAGGAGATGTTTATTTGAGATTTATGGACGTATCAGCACTTAGACGTTTAAGACAAGCTGCGTTTTTGTCATATTAACTTGAGAGAAAAAAAAAGAGGCTGATGATTTGTAGCTGCTATAATGAGTGAGACCAGGAACTAATTATAATAAGTGCAGCTTTAAATGAATAAGCGCTATGACAGATTTTTTTATTTTGTCAGCTTGCTGTAATATAAAAGGAATAACATGCTACCAGATGGACTATTATGGGAAAATAATCAGCTAGCAAAGATACTAGCTAGGAGTTTTCTCATTTTCAGATTTCTTAAAAACTTTTTTTTTTTTATTGAATTATTGGCAAATTCTCATGTCTTGATTATTCCTAGATAGTAAAGAAATTTTGAGTGACAGGGTCCCAAAGGGTTAAATCATGTCTTCAATTTACACAGGAAGTATTAATTTATGTGCTATTAGGCCATAGAGTCTTTTCAGTCCGTGTTGTTTTGTTGTGTCCGTGTCCCAGGCGTGCCAGCACATGCCCTACGAGGACGCTCGCTCGTACGGTTTCAAGAACAAGCTGATCATCGTGTCGGCTGAAAGCGCCGGGAACGGCCTCTACAACTTCATCGTGCCTCTGCGAGCGTATTACAGACCCAGGAAGGAGCTGAACCCCATTGTGCTCCTGCTGGAGAGCATGTGAGTCAAACCCCAACAGCGTCCGGCTTAAATATGTAGAAATAGGGATTTTTTTTTACAATTAGGCTATTTTTAAAAATGAATTTTAGATAACTATTTTGCTTGCTAGTATATCACTTTAGAGTTTAGTTTCAAAACTGCTTTGAAAATTGATTGCGAGCATGTTGGATTTACATTTCATCATTCTCACCGAGTATAATTATTGTCTATTTACGTATTTAAATAACACTTTCCTGTGCTGTGTAGGTATAAAAAAATATAAAACACAGAACCCAGAACCAAGAAAAAAAAAATTCAATGTTAGGCATTTCAATGAGGCTAACACTAGCGCCGTGCTGTTGATGCTAGCATTCACACTCTTACTTTGCGAAGTCTTGCCACTGTTTATCTTCGTGTGTGTATTCTTATTGTCCTCTGTTACCTAGCGCTGCCTCGTGATTCTGATTTCCGTCGCTTGTGTAATCCACCTTCATGCCAGTGTGACTGACCCCCGTGTGTTTGACTACGGCTCAGATTTGACTTCTGTTTGGATTTGGTGAAATAAAGCTTGTGTTTGTGTATCCTAGCACCTCAGCCTTGCTCCTTACACAAACCCATCGATTTAGGGAAATGTTAATTCAATCAACGTGACTTAAGAACAAGCAACTGCAGACTACGTCACGAAGAGCGATTTTATGATTGTGGTGTCCTTCTAACTTTTAAAAATTGCGCTTTGTTTCAATGTTTTGATTTTTCAGAATTGAATTTAACAAAACATTTAACCATTCAAACACCTCTCCAAGGCAGCTCTTCTTTTAAATGGTTTCTTCCGTGCATTTTGCTCCTAAATTAGTTTTGCATATTTTAGCATAGAATTATCAAAGGCACAAAATGTGTGTAAAAATTCTTTTTTTTTTTTTTACGTTAATAATTTATTTAATTTTCCATCTATAATTTTGAGTAACAGAGTTGTCATCAAAACATACTTTTCTTCTTCTCATGATCTTCAAGAAATCTGGATGATGCAACTTCCTGTTGAACATGTGACTTGTGGAATATTCCAAATATTTCCCAGGGGTGAATATGTTCAGGTAGCAGGGTTGAGGAAATCAATTAAAATGTATGTTTTTCATAACCTGTGATGCCCGACTCAGATCTTAAAAGGATTCACATATTAATGTACAAATAATATGAGTTTTGAAGTATTTTAATGATTATATTTGAAGGTATTTATTAGTAACTTGGGCCAGTTCTATAGCCTTTTGTTAGTGTTTAAGTTGTTTATCCAAAAATATGCACACGGGTTTCTGTGAAGGAAATTTTAAAATGTTTTTTTTTACGTTACTTTATATACAGATTTTTTAATGCATCATTGCAATCTTAGACTCACCCTTAACACACTTCAGCATGACTAATATGGAAGATTAAAACATAAATAGTCATTTTTCTTACACGTGTGAAACATTATTTGGAATTGTTCTCATATTAGTTCACAAATGACATCTGAAGTCGTACTCGTAGTGGATTTGGAAGTGCTTTTACAAAGTATTTGACCTCCTGATCTTCTGAAACCAATCTGCATTTTAAAATCCTGACATAAATGATATTACTTTCGAGAAATAATGGAGTCGTTACTGCTAAGCATGTGTGTGATAGTGACAGCTCTGTCTCGCCTCCACAGTAGGAACGAGCCTCACGGATGAGACCTGCGTCCGGACTTTCCTCGCCGTAACGCTTTTACTCGCCAGCCGTGACCTCGAGTCCGTCACGCTGCATCGGCCCACGTTAAATATGAAACCTAATCACCACGGTTTCGCCCGTGACAGTAAAGTGATTCAGCACACGACAGGCCTTTAATGCAATCAGACGCAATAAAGCTCTGAGTCATTCGTTTCAATGCTTCCCATTTACTGATTGTAGGTAGGATTTCATAGCACAGGCTCCAGTTGTCAGTTTGCCGAATCTGATCAGAGACACCGGGGAAAAGACATCAGCTGGTCGTTTAAGTCACCTCGCGCTGAAGATAATCAGCTTTAACTTATTTTATTCCTTTTTTAATATCATTTTTTGCCGGTTCTGGAGAAACTGACCTCTAATTGGATTTTTAAAAAAAAAAGGTATAACTATATCAGACTGTATCTGTTGCCTGGGTATTTATTTTCTCCCAAAGTGTTGTTTTATTTGTACTTTTGTTCTTGGGAATATGGCTTATTGAAGCAGGAGATTGAATAAAAAAAAAAAAAAATATATATATATATCTATATATATCTCTCTATATATATATATATATATATATATATAGATATAGTTATAATAATGTAGCCAATATCAGATAAATTGTTTAGTGCCTGAAGTTTACTTCTTAGTTTTGCCAAAAATACATATTATCTTTTACTACAGCGTACACCTGGGACGATATACACTCAGTTCTGTATTTATTAAAGGTTTGTGTGGTGTAAAAACACATCCAAAATGAAACCACTCTCAAAAACATGCATGCAGGCTGATTTACTGACATCGGAATTTTTCACATGAGCAAAATAACACTTCCGGGTTTTGCATGTTTGTTCCTAATGAACATGGCATTTCTACTCAAAAGTATAAAACACGGGACGGATTCGATGCAAACAGGTTAATTTGTCACGTGCTGTGTGATTTTCTGCAGCCTGGAAGTCACTTCAGGTACAGGCATTGGGTAGATTAATACCACCGTAAAGCAGGTATTAAATTTGCAGAAACCTGTTTCTGATCGGTGACGACAGAATGACATCAGTCACGGAGTTTAAATGATGAGAAGGTTTGTAAGGATTATGCTTCAGTGTCTCCAAATTATCAAAAACTTTCTTAAAATGATGACAGACAGCAAAAGTTGGGTTCATGTCAGATATTCGCTAACAGCATTTAAATAGAGACGGGGAAAAGTTTTCATTCACACTTAGCTTATGACCAAAGCAAATACGTTCTCACTGCTGTTAGTCAGGATTATACTGGACACACAATGATGTGAAAACATTTAGCTCCAGTTTGACTTCCAGGCGTCTCGTAGAGATTAAACCCGTCATGGCTTTCAAGAACAAACATCAGACAAAATTCTTATTTACATGTTGTTTTCATGCGATGTAATTCTCACACTGATTTGGCACGGTGCTGTAGAGGGTAGTGTCATAGCTCCAGGGTCCGTGTTTCGATCCTGGGCGTTGGGTTCCTGTCTGTGTGGAATTTCAGATTTTTAACCCATGTGAATGTAACCCAGTATCCTCAGGGTTCTCCGGTTTCCTCCCACCTCCCAAAAACATGCCGGAAGGTAGACATGCTAAATGCACCCTAGGTGTGAATAAATGCGTGAACGTACACTACCAGTCAAAAGTTTGGACACGCCTTCTCTTTCATAGGTTTTTATTTTCTTTTTTTTTTTGTTTTCTACATTGTAAAACACTACTGAATACCTCAAACTATGAAGCAACACATATACTGAATTATGTAGTAAACAAAAAAGTGTAAAAAAACAAACAA
>JAQQZX010000023.1:26930058-26941110 GCA_030068355.1 Notoglanidium maculatum | reverse complement strand
CCTCTGACCACGCCCGTCCGCTCCCACGACCTCTGACCACGCCCATCCGCTCCCACGACCTCTGACCACGCCCGTCCACTCCGCTCCCACGGCCTCTGACCACGCCCGTCCGCTCCCACGACCTCTGACCACGCCCATCCGCTCCCACGACCTCTGACCACGCCCGTCCACTCCGCTCCCACGGCCTCTGACCACGCCCGTCCGCTCCCACGACCTCTGACCACGCCCATCCGCTCCCACGACCTCTGACCACGCCCGTCCGCTCCCACGGACTTGCCTATCTGCTCTCACAGCAGATATATCAAGCCCATCCTCTTTGACCACTCTTCTCCACTCCCATAAACTCTGACCACGCCCATTTGCTCCCAGACACTGACCACAGTCTTCTGCAAACTATGGCCACACCCAGACACTATGACCCTGCCCATCCATTAATTTCCAGGCCAGAAAAAGTGAAGAAACTAGCCAGATCTTTTGCACATGGCACCTACAACCAGCCAGCGATTTTCAAAGGTATTGTTAAATTATATGGTTCTTATAGGTCTTGAAACATTTTTAAACATTAAAAGCTACACAAGTTTCTTTACCTCGCTTTTACGAATACAGGTAAGAATCTGTTTTTGACTAAGTACCACGAGACATGGGTTTAAATACAAGAGTACTTATCACTCGACTCAATTATGAGCAGTAAAAAAAAAACTTCAAGGCTATCTCCAAAGTCTAGCCACATTGACTTTATCACTGGACAATAATTATAGAAATTTCACATCCTGAGTTCAGGGGAAGTGAAATGAGTATGGGGCTTCATTTTTCAGAAACAAGAATACCACTTTGATTTCCATTCTTGATTACACACCTACACTTTTTGCATCTTTGTAAATATGTCACACACTTTTGGCCCATAAATATAAATAGATGCATTTACCCAGACTGATCAAGTGCTTCATCCTGCAAACACAGGAAATGACTCATCACCCCTCTGCTAATGGCACTCCAGTAAATGCTTTCAAGCACTATTAGTTACAATTAGTCACAGATGCAATATTTCATTTCTCTCTCTGTCTAGACCTAATGTGATGCTAATTTTTTTAATGGATTTCGGACGCCAAGTCATGGTCAATCTATACCATCTACTCTAGGACATAGATGGTTCCACCGCTGGTATATCGAAAATAACCATACATTATGTATTTAAAAATATAATATCTGTAAAATGCAATATAAACATGATGTATTATTATGGTGTGTTATAAAAATCAGCTTTTTTTTTAAACCTATAACTTCACAAGTACATGATTGAAAAGAAAAAAACTTCTCAAAATGGAAAAATCAGACATGGCTGACTTTTCATTTAATGAATCACAAACACTGGAAATGCGTCCTGCAGCTCTAATACTCTGATATAAAGCAGCACTGTCTCATATTCAAACTGTAAGCTAATGATCAGAAATAACAGCGTGTGCACTGGACCGTAATGGAGCCGAATTACTCGCTTGTGTAAAATCTGAAACGATATACAACTTTATATAATTGTATACATTCACTGTCCACTTTATTAGGAACACCTTTACGTTCACGCAGTTATCTGATCAGCCAATCATGTGGCAACTTCGGCTAAAGTTCACGTCAAACAGAATGAAGAAAAAGTGGCATGGATGTTGCTCTCGTTTGAGTATTTCATGAACTGCTGATCTCGGAATTGCACACACACCAGTCCCTAGGGTTTCCACAGAATGGTGTGTGTGTGTGTGTGTGTGTGTGTGTGTGTAATATAATATATGACAGTATTTGGAGTTTGACTGTAGTTTGCTACTGTTTAATTGAACAAATCACCAAAAGAATGCTAAAGGCCCATCAATTAGAAACAGCTAGTCACGAGTTCAGAGCAGCAGCAGAGTGCTCAGTCTGAGCCGTGTTACTGCCGTTTGGCCGTATCTCTCTCATTAACACCTGCTCAGAGCCGAAGCCAGCCCTGCTTTGGTTCACTCCGTGCCAAAACAAGCCAGTCGTAATGAGATACTGCTAAAAACTTGGCTTTAGTGACACAGGATCTGGTTCCGTCTCTCAGGCCAGGTTAAACATGCTGACAGTGCGTGTGTGTGTGTGTGTGTGTGTGTCGGTGCTAAAGGAAGATCTCCTCTGCGCTATCCTAAACCCAGGCTGAGTACACACTGATAACACCAGTTCTCTGTGCCTCACTGCTATGAGCCCTTGGTTTTTGGTTTTTTTTTTTTTTTTTTTATATATCACTAAGCTTTATCTAATCATTCTCTACAACAACTCCAGGAGGCATGTCAATAAACTTTAAATAGCATTTTAATACCACATTGTAGCTTCTCTATCAATATGTATACTTTGTATAAATTACATATCTTATAATAAGTAAGAAATAAAACGCTCACCGTCATGCTATTACAGTACAACAATCAACCATGGGGTGGTGTGATGAAGCCCAGTTACTGTTATCACTGACTTAGACTACTGACTACTGTCAGAGGTGCTTATATATTTAATATTACATAATATTAAATCAACCTCTTCTGCCCAATCAGATTCGAGAAATGAAAATAAAATTTAATTCAACCAAAATGGACATTCACTAAAAAAGGATGAGTGGAAAAAGAGTTAAAGAACATCATAAGGACGATCCAATAACAGCACAAACAAACGTAACAAAGTGAGTAAATGAACTGGGTAATGAAGGAATTCTTTAATTAAACCATGACTAGATTTTTGTTTATTTAATCGTGGATGTTGACGCCTCCTTTGCCCTTGCTTGCATCGCTTTAAACTCATGTCTCCTGTGACACCAAAGTTATCATTCATCTAATGCTTTGGTTTGGTTTGTGTACTGATATTGTTCCCTTAAGGTAAGAGTTCAATGTGCCTTCAGGACCACAGCAGCACAAGTACCCGGAAAAGGAGGCTGGCACTTTCTCAACGACGTTATTATTAAAGCTGCGCTCGGTGCTTGTTTGCTCTCTGCCTGTAGTTATTAACAGCAACAGTAATTTATCTCGCATTACAAGGCATCATCACTGACATTATCATGAAAATGCAATTAAAAGCAAGTTTTACTATCTTCATTTAATCTTGTACTAAGGACTGTGACTAAATTTAACTATCTAAATATCTGCTGTCTCTTCTGGCAAGGATTCAGGCTGAAATAAAGATCGTCTCTTCATATTGTTTTCCGAAAAATACTTATGAGCCATTTCCTTGAACAATCCATTACGTCACAAGGACGTAGCTAGTAAACAAAAGATTGTATCCCAATAACGGCACATCGCAGTGTTTTACTCCTCTTACACCACAGCAACCTGCCCCTTATTACATTTCTTTATTTGTTAAAGAACATTAAACAGGAATCTGCAATGTGCAAACAGTTGTGACTGTTACAAACCGTTGAAACTGGAAAGAAAACAAATCAACAATTACACACGTTTTTAATCGGTTTATGTGGCGGGTCACTCATAGTCCTCGTGAGATGTTGCTATAGAAACAATAACGAGCACATTAACATAAACCTGCAATACTGTTCAAGCTGCTGTTATACAAAATTAATCAACACCCTCTGACCAATCACAATCCAAAATCCTACTGTTAAAATGAATAAAAGCTTACTGACAAGAAATAGAGCTACTGTATTGAAGCTCAGTGGTTAAAAAATAATTGGATGTGGGCTAGCTAGCAGGAAGCCCATGTAACTGAACGCAGCATGTGGGTTATAAAACTCCTTTTTTGTTTTACTATTTGACTTTTTTGTATTTATGTTTTTACAGGACCGAGAAGGCAAGAGGGCGGCTCCATGGGCCAGTCCAACCAAAACTAATTTAGTTCAAAAATCATTAAATTCTTCGATACAGAAGCTGTAAGGTTAATGCGGTTAACGACGACTTGCAATTATGTAAAAGCCATCATGAAAGACACTACAGCTCTTACAAATATGATTGTTTATTGATTATTACTCACAATAAGAATAAAGCAAGATTTCCAGAGCACTTTGATTACTTTTAATGTACAGCACATGAATTTTACATTTAGCAGCACAATGTAAACCCCCGTTACCAGACGGCGCTGTTCCACACAGCCACTTTAACCGGGCAGATCTTCAGAGGCCCCGGGTTGCTGCCGTTGATGTTGGCGCCGGGGCAGAAGAACGGGAACATCCTCTCAGTGAAGCGTCCGTCGAAGGTGTAGATGTGCGTCAGGTCCAGAGGGTTGGAGAAGCTCACCTCTCCGGCCTCGTAGTCCAGCTTCACCCTCACTTTCTCCAGATGGCCGCTCAGCTTCAGCTGCGTGGGCGGAGACGTCATGGCCGTGTAAAAGCCATCCGACAGCGCGATGGTCCAGAAGCCGGCCTCTGGACCTCCTGGAACTTTCCCCTTCCTGGCTATGGACTCCTTCACCACGCCGATGACCCAGTCGTTGTTGTCCTTCACCTCCACCTCCCAGGCGTGGCGTCCCGAGTCGAAGCCTTCGGACCCCAGCACGAAGACAAAGTGGTCGAAGCGCTCGGGGTTGTTGGGAAGCTTCTGCATCATGCCGCTGTTGCTGACGTGCGTCAGGCTTTTGCTCAGCGTCAGGCACGGGTAGGCCGTGTTGGCGTCCAGAGTCACCGGGTCTAAGAAGAGGACGAAGGACATGATCGTTACATGTGAAACTGTCCTTACGTCCCATACGCTACCCGTCAACAGATTTCCCATCGGCCCATGAATCCGGTTATGTTTACTGTAAAATGTATTCCAACAAGCATTATTTATTTCCCTTTTATTCATCTTAAAGTGGCAGTCCTTGATCATGGACTGAGTCAGATGATATACACTAGCGTTTGGGTCGAAATAGTTACCACGGTGCTGAATTCATAACTCTCCATTTAAAGCGAACTGTGTGTTGAACAGATTTGAGGTGGAGCTACAAATGCACTCTGGTCATATGGACCGGTCAGCCTGTCAACATTTCTAGCAATAAAACTGATTAAAACATGCAACACAAACAAGATCTTGTTACCTAGTACCTTACGTCATTTTATTTTTGAAAGTCCGCACCTTTAAATTAAAGGCCTGAGGGGCGGGGCTCAGTCTACGCTCAGTTCGTGATGTCACAAGATCCATTAAACAGCTCTGAACCAATCACAGGACGTCCTAAGGGGTTTTATTTAACAGAAATGTGGCAAGGATTATAATATTTTACGAAGGTAATTAGGTACGTAAATATTCACGCTAACTATTGTGCAAGTAATGCTTTCTGTAAAGAGCCGACACACATGAACATGGAAGCCTGCGAGTGTGTGGAGAAGCTTACTGTACTCCACCATGGCCTGCATTTTCTCCCACAAGCTGTACTTCAGAGAGCTCACGTGTTTCGCCACGTCGATGAGAGCGGCTGGAACTTTCTCCGGTTCATTAAAGGTTACGTGTGTCCTGCAATCACAACAGATTCACTATGTAGATACTGTAGTGTTAGAATAAAGATGTAGGATAATTATATACAAAGCCAGTCATGCACAACCTAACCTGTTTTTTATGTTCTTGTAGCGCTATAAAGAAAAAACAGATAGTAAAGCATGATCCTTTGCTCACAGCAAGTAAAAATAAATTCTTGATAACGTGTTAGTTTCTTTCTGGAGAAACCTGGCACACCTGCAGGAACACCGAGTCGCTGTTGGCGATTTCATCATCTACGGTTCTGACAGCATGGGAGAACGTGAGAATATCGCGCGAGAGGTTGTCTGCGTTTTTCTTCATTAGCAGCAACTTCTCCTCCTCTTCTTCAGCCAGGACAGCGATCCTCGCCTGCTCCTGCTTCTCCAGGAACTGTCTGATCTCGGCAAATTCCTCTCGGATCCGTTTCTCCGCCTGCTGCCTTTGGTTCTGTCCAAACGGACGGCAGACATCACAAAAAACACAGCCGTGAGATTTTCTTTTCATGCATATGTACAACTGATGGTTTTCCTATTCAGTGGTTGTATTCGAACCTCTTAAATTACGGGAACGTGTCCGGATTTGGAGCGTTTAACGTGGAGTTCTCTCTTTGTTGATCTTTGAAAAAAAACCTGATAAAGACTTTCTTGGCCGATTCGTTTCGATTTGTTCAAGAATCCATACACATCAGCTCCGCAAAAACGAATCCTAAGGCGTATAATTGTCATCACTGTATTTTAGCCTAAAATGCCCTTGGAATTGTTGACGAACAGCAATTAAGACGCAAATTAGTTGCGATCGTCTTGCTTTCTGTTCACGGCCAGCTTTCAGGGACACTTTCATGTTCTGGAAAGTTCTACTGCGCTCCGTTTTACCTTGATGTGTACGATGATGTCGTCGCGCTCCTGCTTGGCCTCGTAAAGCCGACGGAGACTTTTCTTCAATGGCACCAGCTCCTTCTTTAACTCCACCTGATGAAGAGTGGAGAACCACAACTAAGCTTTATTAACTCTGAACCACTAGAGCGCAAAAAAACAAAACAAACAAACAAAAAAAAAAAACAGTTTGAATACATCGGTTTAATATTAAAAGAAAATCGTGCTGCATTAGTGCTTTCATGGGAGGAAATTTTCAAGGCAAATCCCCTCCGAACCACTGGGTGGCAGAGTTGAGAGGCTGCTAACCTTGAGCATTGTTTAAGCGGGGAGATTGACCTTCTGAGTTCCTGTAGCGATTTTGATGAATAAAAATGGCTGCTTTTAACCTTCCATGAGCCCCATTTATCTCAATCGGAAACTTTCATTCATTTCTATCCCCACCCAACAGCTAGCGATCAGGGTGGGTGAAGGCTAACTCATGCATCCTCCGAGACGGGTGAAGCCAAATGCTGCTTATTCCGTCACAGGGCAGCGTAGCACGCTCAGATGGAAGTGCTATCCGCCCTCTTCCACATACATGAGCTCGCAGATGCCCATGATTGGCTAGTAATTTACAGTGGAGAGAGCATAGTGACCATAATGGCCAGTGTTTACCTTGATGACAGCTTCCACACTCTCGGCATTATCTTAAGCAGCTTCATGAGGTCGTCACCTGGAACGCTTTTCAGCAAACAGCTGAGCTTTGTCTCAAGTTCATTAGTGGAATTCTTGCCTTCTTAATGAGTTTGAGATCATCAGGTGTGTTGTGTCGAGGTGTATGTAGTAAATAGCCCTGTTCCACAACTGCAGTAATCCATATTACGTCAAAAACCGCTCAACTAGGTAAAGGGAAACGGCAGAGCATCGTTACTTTAAGACAAGTGTCTTATGTAATAAAAATAAAGAAAAACCACCGAATCAGAAGGTGCGTGCGAACTAAGACTGTTAGCATACATACAGTATAAACTTGTATAAAGAGTTCTTCAAGGGTTCTTTAAGCAGTTATGGGTTGGTCATTTCCTAACCAGGTTCCACTTGGAAACCTCTTTTTCTTAAGAGACCATTTTCTACATAGGGTTCTAGATGATTTTTTTTTTTTTTTTTAAAGGTTCTCCCAAAACTTCAGCATGCTAGATAGCAAAAGTGGTCTAAATAATCTTTGAATGAATGGTAACAATTTATCTACAATTATCTAGAATTAAAGAAGCCAGCTCACCCTTCGCAGAATCCAAGTCGTGGTTGTGTTTTTACATACGGAATAACCGTATGAAAGAATTTAAAATACAACAAAATAATCTTCAATTTCACATTACAATTACTCATCTATGGTCTATGATCGATCTGCATTGTTACGGATATCGACGACATTCAAAACTGCACAGCGCAGAGGCTTCTGGGAAGGATGTGCTGCCCCTTTAAGGTACAGAGTGTGTTTTACAACTCTAGCAAAGCTGAATGTAATCTGCTGTTCTAGAAACAACGTGGTTAACGCTGTGATAACAGAGCGACAAGAGCTCCTGTACACACCTTTACCTCCTGCGTGTCCCGGGTGTTTTGCGTTAAGCTTTTCAGCTTGTTGTGAAAACACGCTGTGAATAATGGGGGATGCACACACACACACACACACACACACACACACACACACACACACACACACACACACACACACACACACACACACACACAACGCAGGCAGACCGCAGTTTCAATTTCCTTGATTCTGATTGGTCTGAACTTAGATCAAACGATAACTAAGTTCTTTTGTGGATGTTAAACTTTTAAAAGTAACTGTAAATGGATAAATATGCAACGCATCATAATAGTGTTAGCAAATTGCTGTGTATAAGAGGAATAAAACACATCAGGAAGTAACGTTTTAAGTTTGCTTCATCACTTGTTGATTATTTTCCTCTATCAGCATGACAGTGTGTTTTATTCCTTATGAAACCTTTTATTTGGCCAACTTAATTTTGAAAAAATGTATTTATGACTAGATCATTAAATTTAAAGACGAGTTTTCCTTCATTTTCTTTTAATAGTAATTATTATTGTTTAATCGGAAGGAAAGTTTGCACTTCGTTTCTCCGTGATTTGTTTTTTTCCCTTGAAAAAGCCTCTAAGAGACAGAGGAGTGAAACGAAACGATATGATATTGGCACTTTTCCTAATTTCCTAATTAAAATGTCATGTTTGCAGTTACCCGAACACAAATCCTGGCCTTTTACTCGTCTGATAGTCTGCTGAGGGATTTATCCCCGTTTATACGGCTGACATTAACAGTGTTGTCATGTCCTGTTTGTTCCCCAGATCAGAAGAAAGGTCAGTGTTGTAGGGGGCTGATAATGTCAGAGGCTAATTTTGGTTGCGCGGTGAAGCTCACCTTAAGGTCATGTGCCGCTTCCTCCATGGGACACATGCGGTGGCCTTGGTGCTTCTTGGAGGTGTGACACACGCAGCACAGCAGCTCCTCGTCATCGTGGCAGAAGAGTTTGAGCGGCTCTCGGTGGGTGGGACACAGGTCTAACAGCCTGGCGGTGGTGCCGGGCGACGAGGGTGGCGTGCCCAGTCCCTTCTGCTCCTGCACCAGCGTCTCACACACGTTCTTCAGCACCAGGCTGACGGTAGGTTCGGTGAGCGAGCACCTCCTCCTGCACACGGGACACTCGCGCTTGGGCGCCTTCTTGTTCCAGAACTGGTTCAGGCAGGTGCGACAGAAGCTGTGGCTGCAGCGCAGGACCACAGGGTCGGCGAAGATCTCGCAGCACACGGGACACGACAGCTGGTCCTCCACGGCTGAACGGGAGCTCGAGGTCAGGGCCCGGGGACGCAGGACCGCCGTCACTTTGGAGCTCAGGATCACGCCGCCTTTCCCGGGCTGAGAGGACGCTCTGGGCCGTAAAGGCATCGCTCAGTAGGGCCGAGCTATAAATCACAAAACTCGCTTCGGTTTGTCTTCAAAAGACTCATATATGCATCTCTAAAAACACCAGAGGTACGTGTGCACCGTGACCCTTTCTGAGTATAGCTGCCTTTTATAGACGCAACATCATCCACTGACCACGACGTGTCCTGAGTCATTCTGAGGGAAAACAGCCAGCAAATCGGCGAGATGTTTGCTGTAAACAGCACTGTTTTGGAGACTCGGTCGGTGTTGACTAAAGCAGGCACGGCTGCACTTTGCTCAGGGTATCGTACAGAACATGCAGAGCGGTTAGTCATCCTGCACCATCCGCCATCTCACTGTAGCGTAACTCCACCAAAAAAAACACCGTCAATATAAAGAAACATTGCTCTGGAATAAATTACACGAAATAAAATCGGATTGAATTTTGGCAATACTTTTTTTTGGTTGTTTTTTGTTCACATGAGATGCACGTGATCTACGTCCATGGGTCCATTTAATTACATATAAGCAGGTTCAATAACCTGGTAAATGCAGATGCAATGACAGGACTAGCATCACTCATTCGAATTAAATCCTGCATGAGAAATCTGAAGCGGTCTGATGCGGAAAAGTCATCTTAAGACTTCTTACTGCTTCTTTCTCTTCTGTTTTTATCAGCAGAAACAGGAAGAAGCGACAGGAGCGCGAGAGGAAATGCATGCAGAGATAATACGTGAAAAATAAGATATATTCACACATTATGAGGTCGGTGGACAACAAATTCCATCCAGGATTAAAACTGAGATTACTTCAGTAGACGTGAAACTCTACTAAAACGTCAAACATCCAGGAGTGTAAAAATCCCAAGGCTCGGCCTCATCACCTCTGCCCAGCGGAGTACTTGGAAAAAAATCCTGTCAGTCTAGAACGCGTAAAGTTTAAAGAGTTTAGGGTTTGCATAAAGAACTAAATGACAGGTAACGAGACTCCATGAGTCAATAGTGCATTTACCAGGAAGCAGATAAAGTATGTAGCCTGTAGAACTCCAGGATATTATGGGATATGACACTGATTTGCTTCCAAAAAAAATAAATATATATATATATATATATATATACACATACACAAAGGCTTTTTTTTTCTACACAAAATCTAAAATATGTTGTATATTGAAGACAAATGGGAAAAGGAAGGTAATCTAGTTGTTACAGAAGAGGACTGGGATTAAATATGGCCATTACGGTTAAAAACTTGTTCAGTCATGTGGAGAGAAAAATACTGTATGTTTTTTTTTTTATAAGTACAGGATGTACAGGATATTGCAGAACCTGTGAACTGCTAGCATGTTTTCTGGAAATACACTGCTCTTGCTTCCTATACACAGGAATTTGGGAGTTTTAGGAAATGACATTGCTTTCAAAAAATGTGGTAACGTTTCATTCACAGGGTGGAAAAGCAGCTAGCAAAATGGCAATTACAGGAAAATAACTACAACCAGACAAACCACCCAGTGTTAATACACAGATGGATACACACTACCAGTCAAAAGTTTGTACACCCCTTCTAATTCAATGTTTTTTTTCTTTATTTTTATGACTTCAAAGACACATCATGTCTTAAAGTAATGATGGACTGTTGTTTCTCTTTACTTAGTTGAGCGGCTGTTGACATAATATGGGTTCAATAGGGCTGTTATAAACAATACTGTATTTTTATCATTTCCCATTTACTAGTTACTGTATGTCTGAAACGCATTAAGAAGGCAATTATTCCACTAATAAGCGTTTAACGAGGCGCACCTGTTCACTGAAAAGCATTCCAGGTGACG
>JAQQZX010000023.1:26883154-26903739 GCA_030068355.1 Notoglanidium maculatum | reverse complement strand
AGAGAGAGTAAGAGAGAGAGAGAGAGAGAAAGAGAGAGTAAGAGAGAGAGAGAGAGAGAGAGAGAGAGAGTAAGAGAGAGAGTAAGAGAGAGAGAGAGAGAGTAAGAGAGAGAGAGAGAGAGAGAGGTGATAGTTACATCGCTTAAGATGCGCAAGTGATTTTAAAGGTATCAGTGCAACTTTCCCCCTCACTACGGAGTTTAGGATAAAGTAGGAGAAACGTAAGATGAAAAAGAGAGGGGGAAATAAAGAAAAACATATCCAGCAAGTTAATAATGAAGAGACATTAGCATGCAGAGGAAAACCTAATTTTTAAAAAAAATTCAGAACAGGTGCCTTGCTTTATTGTGATAAAGGAACTGTCAATCAAATTAAGAGGGCGGGGCTAAACACTAAAATGGCTTTCCATGGCATTTTAAATTTGCCTTTTCGAAAATACATTTCCTAATATTTTACACATCCGAGAACAAATGTCTAAATAAAAAACAAAACCGAGCTCATATATTCCAAAATATCTACATTATGTGCTACTTTAAGTCTTAAGTAAGACATTAAGAAGAAATAAACCTCTCAGATTTCAGTCAAACCCAACTAGGATTTTTCAAGGCGAGCTTCTGCCACCCCGTGTCACAGAAGTGGCCACGCCCCTGAGTCAAAGCCACGCCCCTGAGTCAAAGCCACGCCCCATGACTGACGTGAGTCACTTACCTTCTTCACCGTATCGGTCATAAACATCTTTCTTTTTGCTGTCGCTCAACACGTCGTAAGCTTCTGCGATCTCTTTAAATTTATCCTCGGCTCCGGAGGATTTGTTTTTATCCGGATGATACCGTAACGCCTGCTTTCTGTACGCTTTCTTAATCTCATCTTCAGAAGCGCCTTTCTGTATGCCCAGGACTTTATAATAATCTTTACCCATTACAAACAACAACGTGTGCGTGTTAAAATATGACTAAAACTCCTGCCTCTCGGGTTAAACAGCTGTCGGGTCCATTGAGAGCGTATTAAACCAGATTTCTAGCCGTTCAATAACCGGCGTTCAACTACATGTAAGCAGCCTGCACACAAACACACACGATGTGTTTCTCTTAAACAAACCCAGCCGCATTCCTAAAGCATTAAAACTGCCAAGCTGGGACTATTAAAAAGTTTTTACACCCGTCAGGAAAAAACCTAACTCGACCTCATCGTTTGAACCCAGAGAAAGTTCGAGAAAAGCCCGTGCCTCGTCTTCAAAATGTGTGACGTGTTTCTGCGCGCGACAGCACAGTGCCACCTGCTGGTCCGGAGCATTCAGTCCACAAGACCCGCCTCTACTGCGCTGTGATTGGCTAATCACATCACCTTCAGCCAATCAGCAGCATGCGAGCCTAGGCACAATATGAGGAGGGGGGAAAATACATTTGGGATTGTGATTGAGGCGACATGTTGGACCTTTATTATTACAATATCAAAGTAAATATTTATTCTCTACTCAAATATGTGGAGTATATTAAATTCCATTCCATTTATATTCTCATAAATATTCAGTGTATTCTCATTAACGTCTATTCTATTCTCATAAAAGTTCATAAATATCCATTATCCACTCTATTCTATTCTATAATTATAAATCTCTAATATATTCTCATTAACTTCTGTTCCATTCTAATAAATGTTAAACTCAATTCTATAATTATAAACCTGTATTATGTACTTATTATATTATGTACTCAAACATTTAGCATATTCTCACCAACCTCTATTATGTACTGTTCTGTTCTCATAAATGTTCATAAACCTATATTGAACTCCATTTTATAATTATAAACATCTAATATATTCTCATTAATTTCTGTTCTATATATACGCTCCTAAACATTCAGTATGTTTTCATTAACCCCAATTCTACTGAATTGTATTCTATTCTCACAAATGCTTATACGTTTTCATTAAACTCAATTCTATTCCATAATTATAAGTGTGTAATATATTCTCATTAACGTCTACTGTATTCTAGTCTCATAAATGCTCATAAATTTCATTGAATTTTATTTTTATCTATTCTACTCTATTCTATTCTGTAATTATAAACCTCTAATATATTCTAATTAACTTATATTCTAATCTATTTTATTCTCTTTATATACTCATAAACATTTAACCTATTCTCAGTAATCTCTATTCTATTCAAATCTGTTCTCAAAAATGTTCAGAAATTGACACTGACCTCTATTCTATTCAATTCTGTAATTATAAATGTTGTATATTCATAGTTAACTCTATTCTATTCTCGTAATGTACTCATAAACATTTAGCATATTCTCATTAACTTCTATTATATTCAATATCTTTTTATTCTTTAATATTCATTTTTGTTATTTATAAGTTATTTTGTATTCTGCAGGAGATCAAATTATAATAATACAGCTCTATTCTATTGTATTCTATACTATTCTCAATATAAATTCCTTCAAAAAGCACTAAAAGCCTTTTCTTTTTTAAATACTATTTTGCAGTACATCCATTTAACAAACTGCATTTTCCTTCATCTATACATACATACATATGTACATACATACATGCGCATATATACATACAGTATATGTGCTAAAATATATTTTATTCCCTTGTGTAAAGCACAAAAAGTATTTCTTTAAGTAAACTGAGCCAAGTTGTCCTGCTCTCAAATTCATTTTCAGTATCACTACACTGATAGTAAGCATGTCTTTAAAGGCTAAAGGCTTTAGATGCAGAATGAGGTGTGTGTCATGTCATGCTCAGACAGGTGAAGCAGGAATCACTCCTCCATCCCTCTGCTTAGTGTATAGATGCACACTCACCACACAGTGGTCACTCAGAGTCACAGAGTTCAACTGGTCACAACACATTAAGGCTTATATCATCCATTTGGTTTTTCAGAGACACATTAAGAGCTGAACGTATACATTAAATCCACAACCATTAAGAACAATCAGGCAGTGCGATGTAAGACTTCATGTTATTTACTTGTTTACGCTAACATAGTTATATTTTTAGGTCAGATAAGTAAGGCTGTTTCTGATCAATAGCAAAAGAAGGAAAAAAATCTCAGGCCAGAGCAACAGAACAGAGCCATATTGACGTTATTTATAGGCCGACCTGTATTTCAGGTATTAAGGTTTGGATAAAACCCATTTCATTTAAGCGGCCGGTCAAATATGCTAATAACTATAACAGCCTTGATGATAAATACAACTTAAAAATAAAAATCTCAAATTCAAACCCTGGTTATTCTTCACAGACTCTGGGGCGTCCCTGGACCACACTTTGAAAACCACTGGTGTAGGTGAATAATTTGAGGTCTGCAACTTTAAATTGGTGCCAGTGAGATGTACTTGTGGTCAGCACAGACAGATAGTTCCAGCGTGACTTGGTATTGGCTTAGGGTTAAGACTATTCAAGGTATTGGGGACTTGAAGTCATTGGCAAGCAGTGACTACTTAATAAAAGGACATTTTACTCCATGAGACGAAAGCCAGTAACTTATCCAGACTGTCATTAGGCACAACTTTAAGGATTGTCGACAGCTGATGTAAATTTACCTGACCTTTCTGAAAAAACATATTAACTCTGTGTACTTTGTCTCTCATTCTACTTCATATTCCCAAACTATAAATGACCGTAAGACAGTACTATATTGGCAGTATCACCGGAGTCTTTCTGGACATCTTGTCTGCACAACTTTGCCAGGTTTAAATTGCTTACATGGTGGTGAGAAAACTCCAGAGGGCAGCAGTGCGTCCCCAAATCCTTGTTGGATGCTTGGCATGCTGACAGATATGTAATTGATGAGGAGGAACTTGCCAAATATACCAGCTAAACATTAAACCTTACACCCGACCCCCTGGAGGCGAGCAGGGCGCTAGGACCCAGTGGATTAGGAGGCAGAAGGGTTTCCAAGGCTCCTTACTTTTACACACCAAGTTCATTTTCATGTCTTCTACTTCAGAGTGAAACCTTGATGGAGCAAATGAAAGGGAATGGGCCAACAAATACAATCACCTGAAGAAATTGATACAACTGATACAACAAAATACAAAATGGTGTATGTTTACACAGGTTTCTCCATATATGTGTGAGATTCTAGGATATCTAAGACAATACAATGCTACATAAAATGGATCTAGGGTCAGATTTTCTACACCAGATGGGTTGTCTACAAGAAGAGGAACCAGCCATTATAGGTTCTTCACAGCCAAGTTGTTCACAGTTAAGATATAAATAGCATATCTTGGAAAAGAGTAACGTGACAGCGTCCAGACAGCATTACCAGAGAAAGCTCCTATATGTGGCTGACAATCCTCTGTGGACACTCATGGCCCCGAGCCCTATGCTTCAGAATAGTCTTGACAACATCAGATCTTCTGCTGGGTTGGTCTGAGGTCTGCAAGGTCACCTAGCTGGCCTATGGAGAAATTGAAGGTGTATATTTAGCCTGGTGTGAGGCGTGCTGTGGATAACACATCCCGGGGCTCTCGGGTTTCGTGTTCAGTGGGCTTTTTGCAGGTCCCGGGGGGCACTAGGAAGAACGTGGCAGCCCCCCCAAGTGTTAGAAGACAAGTGCCATTTTCCCTTCACTTACAGGATCACTTTGTGGCTGACCAGCATCCCAAACACACCTCCCAGTTTCAGTGTGCTGTCTCGTCACTTTCCTCCTGCTCTGGCTGAGAGTGCAGAGAGAGCAGTTCACTGTCAAACAGGCTGGAGAAGCTCAAGGAGCTTGACTCAGTTACTCTCCTCAAGTCTTGCTGTGTTTGAAGAGGAGGGATAATGGATGTTCTGGCTTTAGAGGCTAAGGGGGTCAAGGCTGAGGCCTCTCCACCGCCTGCCCCCTCTAAGGCCAGATCTAAAGCACCCAAAAAACCTAAACGAATCGTTTACTTTGAGGTGGAGATTATGGATGCCAAGACCAAGGAGAAGCTGCTGCTCCTGGATAAGGCAAGTCCTGTTTGTGCATTACCTTGCATGAGCTTTTGAAACATATGTTCTTCAACCATAAATCCAATAACTGGAGCTTTCCAAAAGCTGGTGAAAGTCATTCAGTTGCAATAACAGCTCTGTTAATCATGGACATTGGCTGATCTCCTGTTTTTCCTACACATAACACTCATAATGTACTATGTATTAAGGTGAAAACTTGTTTTGCAAAAAAGTAAAAAAAAATATTATTTATTTATTTTTATTCATTATTATTTTAATATTAATATTTAAACTGTATATGTATAATGTTTATTTCTTTATTATTAAAAATAATTATTTAGCTACTTAGTATAATTTAGATAAAAATGTAAAGGTTCATTTTAGTATTCCTTTTTTAAATATTCATTAAAATATCATATCATGGTGTTTCCTACCAAATATTATTTCGTTTTTCGAAGGATATTGTCTAAAATCCATTCTCAAAAAATAAAAAAAATTTGTTATTATTTTTGTAGTCACTCCTTTTTTGTTCCTTGTTTACTGATTGCCTATTAATGTTTGGAAATTATTTTAATTTAACTTCATTTAATGAATATGCAAGCTTAAATGGCGATATTATGTATAGGAAAACCATAATTGTCCTGTATCTTCTCTCCTGGTCTCCAGGTTGAACCATCTGCTACTATTTTGGACATAAAGTCGATGTTCCACAAATCAAGTAAGTCCGTGTATGTTTTATGTTGTCATCGAGCACACTAAGCTGCTGGCAATGTGAAAGTTTAATAGTGATGTTCCTCCTCCACTAGATCAGCGTTGGTATCCTGCCAGACAGTCACTGTGCCTGGACCCAAGTGAGTGGATTACGTTTCACACTGATTTATAAAGAGCTGAGTGTGTTAGCGTGAGCGCTCTGTGAGATGGTAATAACGGAGTGTTTTAACTGTCAGAGGGAAAGCCCTTGAAAGATGAAGACATCCTTCAGCAGCTTCCTGTAGGAACCACGGCTACCTTCTACTTCAGGGACCTGGGAGCCCAGATCAGCTGGGGGACGGTGAGTGAGCACACAAATGTAACATTAACTCCATTTTGTTGTAGAATGATGTCAACCACAACCATTACCACATATCTACCCCCAACCTCTCAACAGTACATGCCAACGCTTACCAGCACAGCGCTTACTTTACTCTCCACCCGGTTCAGCTTTCACTCACCTTCCTGGCACTGTATCCATTTTCTCAGTACACATAATCTCCCTGACCCAGTTTCCACACCAGATGTTAATCTTTCATCCCGCTGTTCACATTCAGCTCGTCCTGCTCGCTCTCTGATCTCCAGCCCCCTGGAAAAGTCACAAACTCCAGAGTCTCGTAAGACCTAGAAGCATCCAGTAAGGCTGCAGGAGTCACAGAGCTGCTTTTGGCTCCTACCAAGCTGGACAACATCGTTGTAGAGATTCCAACAACATAGACACATTAGCGTCTATTTGGGAAGCTGTTACGCTGCGTTACATTTTGTGCCAGCGAGCTTTTCACATTCACTAACACTTAATAGCTGTGACTCAAATGGCAAACTACGCGTTTTTACACGCTACACCAGCAGTTTTCAAAGTGAGGTGTGCAAAGCAGATTGGCTATGATGTTTTTAATTCAGTTCAAATAAGAGAAATCACAAAACCCACCATCATGAAAGCTGTATATATTATTTAGTTATCATAGTTATTAATTTATATGGCTGGTCACATAGGTAAGTGAGCATCCCAAGTGACGCCATGGGTGCCAATACTTAAATCTTAGTGAAAATCGGTTAAACACAGATGAGATCTGGCAACACAACTCAAGTCTGTCATCTCAAATAGCACTCTATCAGGAATATCGAGCATTACTGTGAGTACATACTACAACACTTCATCCTTTGTAGTGAGCACATGTAGTGAATAGGAAGGAATATGGAGCTTATTTCAAGATGGCAGATTTTACATTGTTTACGGGTAGAACAAGCAATGTTAACTCAAACTAAACATCATTCATTCATTTATTTATCTTTAGGAACTGCTTTATCCTGGTCAGGGTTGCAGTGGATCCGAAGCCTTTCCCAGGAACACTGGGCATGAGGCCAAAGACATCCTGAATGGGACACTGTTTTATTGCACGGCACGGCACACACACATTCACACCAAGGGGAAATTTAGGGAAAATTCTAACTACCTGCAGGGTAGAAGAAAGAGAGACACATAGAGAACATGCAAAACAGGCGGAAACTCGAGCTCGAGTTCCAAGCCTTGTACAAAAGGGTACAAAAAATGGTGCGTTCTAGAAACACCGGAAAAAATATTCAGTGAGACAAAAAACAGTGGCAGACAATCACTACACTGCTACTAAAGATTGCTGTAGCGTTTTCTCAAAATGGCAGTTGTCTGATTTGACTAGAATGCATGCAATTGACCAGTCAGTAGTCTGGACCATTTCTAGCTCCATCAACCCCTTTGGGTACTTTTGATGCCCAGGTGCTCATGGAGAACACTGCTTGCACTCAAAAGTACTCAAAAACATGCAGCTCATCCTGTTTCCCCATTTCCTTTCCTCTGTCAGGTGTTCCTGTCTGAGTGCTTCGGACCACTAGTCATTTACCTGATGTTCTATTTCAGACTGCCTTTCATCTACGCCCCCAAGTATGACTTCACAACCAGCAAACACTGGGTTGTGCAGTGAGTATCTGATGGGAACCCACCTGGGAACCCCAAAATTGTGCTGTTGTTGCTTTTAAGCTCTAGTGTTCATGGATACGAGTGTTTCAGGGCCAGAAAATTCCTTTGACATTTTGAACTGTCACGAATGGGCTTCTGAAAACAGCATTCTTCACAGAAGGCTTTCAGTCACATCCCTGTGTCCTTTCTCCAGTATCGCGTGTGTGTGTCACTCCTTCCATTATGTCAAGCGGATCCTGGAAACACTGTTCATTCATCGCTTTTGCCATGGCACCATGCCGCTGCGCAACATTTTCAAGGTGACCAAAAATTCCAAACGTACTCCAAAAACCTCCAAAAGATTCCACTTGTTTGTAATTGTTTTCAAGTCATACTCAAACCGCTTCTGATTTCTTATGCTACGCAGCTAACATAAGCTAATCTGACAGAATTACTGAGATGATCTTTTAAAAAAGTCAGAGCCTAATTAATTACACTAATAATTTGCTAACTCTTTCAAGCCACCCAACATAACCTGACAGGATTTTTAAGAGATTTTTAAGTCAATTTCATAAATGTTTATAGCATTAACTGCTAACTAGACCTGACAGAATGTCTTGAAGATTGTCAAGTCATATTAATAAATGTTTTAAATCATACTACAAATATTAGCTAGCTAACTAACATATACTTGCCTGACAGGATATAAATGGATTGTTAAAATAATTGATTAATTTTACAATCTTACTTGCTAGATAGCCAGCTAACATGGCAGGTTAAGATTTATTAAAAAAACATTACATGCTAATTCTTCCTGAGAAGCTAGCATAAGCTAACCTGAGAATATTACTGACAGGATTTTAGCCATTCATAGATGCACCTGCTAATTCTCCTACCTGGCTAACATAAGCTAACCTGACAGGATTTCTAAGAGAGTTTGAGATGTGTTCATAAATAGTAATAACATCACTTGCTAATTCTTCCTAGTTATCTATCATAAGCTAACGTGAGAGGATTTCTTAGAGGATTCACTGCGTATTTAGAAATATTCATCAAACTTGTTATTTTTTCTAACTGGCAAACCTGACAGGATTTCTTCTGTCATTTTCACAGAATTTTTGTAACATTACTCGCTAATTATAGCTAGCTGGCGCAAATAAACTGACCTATAAGTCGTATTCATAAATGTTAAAAATCATACTTGCATATATTTGCTAGCTACCTGACACAGGCTAACTTGGTGGGGGTTTTAAGAGGAATATTTAATTCAGTCTTAAATGTTTATAACTTACATACTAGCTAGCCAGCTAACATATGCTAAGCCGACAGGATTTCTTCACTAACCACGAGCCAACTTGACAAGATGTCTGAGATGATTTCTAAGTCATGTTCATAAATAATCTTGATAAAATGATCATTTTTACTTGCTAACTTCACAAGAAATCTGAGGAAAATTTACTTTTTGGACTGCATTGGCCAATCAGAAACATTTGAATAGTGTCTGTGAGTTATATATGAACATTTAGTTAATATATAGACATACTATACCTACTGTACTCCTTCTTATTCTGGGCTCTTTTTTGATGAAATCTTTTGACCAAAAATGATTTAAGCAGGCAACCGATCTAACTTAAGATATTTTCCTTTTCAGAATTGTTCATATTATTGGTGCTTTGCAGCCTGGATGGCCTACTACATAAACCACCCGCTCTACACACCACCATGTAAGAAACAGGTTTCATCAGGACCATTTTTATAGTAGTTTACAATTTCCACTGCAGTAAATCCTGAGTGTATGTGTCTGGTTATAGACTATGGTGAGCAGCAAGTGAAGACGGCACTTGGGATTTTTCTGGTGAGCATCGATTTCACAAACATGTTCATGCATGCATCTAATCGTTCTTCATTCAGTCTGACCTTTCCCTTCATGCATTTCTTTAATCTCTGTAGTTTTGCCAGTTGGGGAATTTCTCAATCCATGTCGTTCTGCGCAGTCTCAAACCTCCTGGTAAGATCCTTGAAACAAAGATATGCAGCCAGTCAAAATTTCTAAGAGCTGCTGCTGTAATCATAAAGCTGTCCTACTGCTCATTTCACAATATTATTCTTTTCATCTCACTTAGTACTGTTTATCTTTACCCTTCTATACATGTATACTGTATTTATTTATAATCCCGTGATCCGGTGTCACCCAGAAGAGCATGTGTTCCATTTTGGTTCAAGGTTTATTCCCCATGTCATCTCAGAGAGCTTTTCCTCTCCACTGTCGCCTCTGGTTTGTTTATTAGGGACCTAAAGCTACATCCAAAGTTCTGTAAAGTTGCTTTGTGACGAGAGCTGTAAAGATTAAATTTAATTGATTTACCACCAGTTTTAAAATCTGTTTTGCCTCCAAGGATCTAAGATGAAGAAGATCCCATATCCAACCAAGAATCCGTTCACATGGATCTTCACAGTGGTTTCTTGCCCAAATTACACCTATGAGGTAAGGCCCACTGGGGGAATATCATCCTGTGGAGCTGTTTGTGGTTTAAAAGTCAACATGATCCACCTATAACTCATACATTCACAACCTAGGTCCTGATCTCTGCTTTAACACACGCACATCAACATGACAGCACCGAACCTACTGAACATAGCTTCTTACTGCGGATTACTGCTGCCCTCTGCTGGTCATCACAAAGAATACTGGCTATTCTGTTAGGTCCTGTCTCAGTTTTGACTTGTCAGAATTACATCATGGGAAAGAATTCATGTCATCACTAGAATATGAAATGCATTACGTAATACTTTTTTAATGGGGACCCGTCAATGTGGCAAAACTTCCATTACAATTTTTCTACCTTGCTTTAACTGTTAACTGAAAAATAATGCACGTATGAATATGTAAATCGTTCACAGTAACATTGGTGGTAGTGGTTACATTTACATTTATGTCATTTGGCAGACGCCCTTATCTAGAGCGACTTACATATATCTCATTTATACAACTGAGCAGTTCAGAGTTAAGGGCCTTGCTCAAGGGCCCATCAGCAGTAGCTTAGCAGTGCTGGGATTTGAACTCACGACCTTCCGAGCACTAGTCCAACATCTTAACCACTGAGCTACCACTGCCCACTGTTTACCACAGGGATCTCGCTGAATTGGCTGAAAAGCGAGCAATGGAAGCACATGAATTTTAAACAAAACTCTTAAAAAAAAGGTTTATACTCCCAATTGAGGAGTATAAACCTTTTTTTTAAGAGTTTTGTTTAAAATTCATGTGCTTCCATTGCTCGCTTTTATTAAGCAGGTTAATGGAAACCTGGCTAGTGTGGCAAGTTAGATTTGCAACATACAGTTAGGATTTTATTCTTTAAAGATGCAATCCATGATTTGTAGGCCAGAACACGTTTGGTTATACTTTTTTATACAAAAAAATCATATGGCAGCCTGAGGAAATCCGTTCACACTGTGAAATTTTCCAACATATAATTCTGAAAACTACAGACTTCCCTGAACTGAACTGCCTTTTTCTTTTGCATGTTTCTCAGCCAGAAGCTAGCTTTTTAAAATCTGTCTACCCCCAGGAGTGAAAAGTGAGAAAACTGCATTTAAAGATTTCATTTTGAAAGTCATTTTGACAGCACGTATCTGATCATACACAACAAAACAGAAGGCTTTACGCTTATATCTGTTTTTAAACAACTGGATCAAAGCATGGCATTTATTGCGTGAGGAAATCAAGGTTTTAGGCAACTTCGGGCGGGAAGACCGATTTTCTTTGTAAACTGTCTCCTTGATCTTTGTAGGAATATAAATGTTAAAAAGTGAATAAAAAACATTCCCATGTTGTTTTATGGTTTCTTGAAGGTGACGCATCAGCAGACGTTAAATATTTTCCCATCTTTTTGTACTCAGCCATATCGACGTCTCGGTTTTCCCAAACCACTACACGCATTTCCCACATTCTAGAAGCTTCAATAAGAATATTAAATCCAGCTCACCGGCATCCAACTATGCCGCTCCCTTCACGTGTCAATGCTTTTCAGTAAACAGATTGAGAGATATCTTCTTTTTTTAAAAGAGGTTTGATCACTGTCATGTGTACTGCATTTCACATGTATCCACTGCAATGGTGCATTTTAAGGTTACACATATTCCTCTCCATAAAACTGTGTTTGTGTGTGTGGTTTTCCTCCCATAGGCAGGCTCCTGGCTGGGCTTCACCGTGATGACTCAGTGCGTTCCTGTCGCCTTCTTCACCATCATCGGCTTTGTGCAAATGACCGTGTGGGCGAGAGGCAAGCACCGCAGCTACCTGAAGGAATTTAAGGAATACCCAACCCTGCGTTCACCCATTCTGCCCTTCATCCTCTAGCCTTAACACACACACGCACACACATATATTGAAAACTGAAACTGATCCTAGATTGATAAGTCAGTGTCAAGATTACTCTTTAAAAGAAAGAACTATCATTCTTCAGTAGGTAAAGGATAACAGAGTAATGTGAACATCTGAGACCCCGTTTACACTTGGTATTAAAATGCGTCTTAGGTGATCTGATCACAACTGGACGGTGTTAAATAGAAGTGTAAACGACCTCCAAGACGCATTCAAGACACGTTCACTCAAACCACTTGCCGAGGTGGTCTGGGACGCATTTAACCACATACCTTCTGTAGTGTAAACGGTAATGTGTCCAACACGGGCGTAACAGGAAAATACGTCATTAATGCTGGACATGATGTTTGTATTGGTAATAGTGCGACATGCTAGAAAAAAATGGAGGCGCGGCGATGTAGACGGTTGGAGTGCAAGAAAATAATGAAGGTATGTTGCAGGTTTAACGTTTTAATATAATTTTGCGCCGGGACTTTTGGCCTTCTAGCGGAAGTGATGTAGGCAGTAACGGATTTTGGAAAAAAGCGGTCAGCCGGACACCTTGGAGACGCACGATAGACACAGGTGTAAACGCCGACGTGTCTTGGCAGTCCATTTGCGACCTGAACGCTCAAGACGCATTTTAAAACCAAGTGTAAACAGGGCCTTAAATAATCCATTAGATAAAACTAAACCTGGATTGGTTTATAATAAATGATTTTAAATAAAAGCACTACCGCTGAACCTTTACAGAACACTTTAACTTTTCAACTGTATTTTTAGTGACACAGGAATATCATTTTTTTAAATTATGTAATAAAAAAAAGAACGTATTGCTAACTTTCTTTGCTTAATTTCTTTGGATTAATTTCTACGTACTGAAAATACTCTGAATTCAAACAACAGTTTAGCTGAGAAACCAATAACTGGAGCACAGTTTTCTTAGTTGATGTATCTTCCGGGGGCCTGTTTGGGTCTGGACCTAACCCTAACCCTAACCCTAACTGGACAGCATCTCTGCATTTTGCTGATCTAAGCGGAATCTATTCATGGAAACCACAAATATTTCAAGTCTAGCTACATTTCTAACCTAGAGGAGTCGGCCTTGGGTATTGTTCTAGCCTAACATGCAATGGTCAGAAACCTCAGGAACACGTGCCTCACTGAAGGTTCGCAAGCAGGCCCTTATCTTATGCTGCATTCCACTCGCGCCTGTAACTGGTCATTTGACTTGAGCCAAGAAAAACTAAAGACTAAATGTCTACTCAGAAACTCGGACTGGTCTTCTCAAGTTCCTTCAGGTTCATCCAAGCAGCTCTTCTTCCCTTTCAATGAGTTATACTGTATATCCTGGTTTATATTAATCATACAGACAGTTCACTGGTTTTGAGGAGGAAAATATTCATCACTCGTGACATTAAGCCGGCTAGCTTGTTGCTAACAAAAGACCAATGCCGTGTTTCGTCCATGTTTGTTCCCACTTTGTAGCTCAAATGCACCAGGTTGGAAACGACATCACTCCAATCTCCAACTTTTTGCAGCTTATTGCTGTAGCACTTCTACTTCCCAGCCTTCAGAGGGAAAATTTATTTACTGAACAATGGCTGAGACTATGAATAATAGCTCACGAATATTACATGTATTGTGTTTAGCATGTCAGCTTTTTTTTTATATAGCTTTTCCACTGACAATAAGCAGAAGAAAAATACCTTTGTGCCATCATGAGGAAAAAAAACCTGTTATAGACAGAGAAATATGCGACGCTGAAGTCGGGTGCTACTGTCAGCGCTCTTTTCAGGTCCATTTTCATCATGAAAACCTGATGATCTGAGAGGACGAGAGCTCACGGGAGGAGAGCCGTTTCCTTACCTGGCAGCTGTGAAAGGAAAAAGTCTTCTATGAAGAATTTATGATTTATTCAGAAAGGAAGCCTGTGGGGAACACTCCATGCCAGTGTTTATTAGTTAAAGCATACTAAAACAGTTGCAAATACAGCAGAAAATCGTTTATATATGTCTAGTTTTTGTGTCAAAATTACCTCGTTTACCAGATTTGTGTCCTATTCCTCAGATTCCATCAGTATCCGTCACATACTGCCTGCATCGTAATACCTATTCATAAACACGGACAACAAACTTTATCTTTAAACACTGTACACCACAGCGCTGTTGAATTCTGGATTCTGATTGGTCAGAAGGTGTTGATTCATTTTCTATAACAGCAGCTCTGACAGCAGTGTGGCTGTTTATATACGTTTTGTTATCGTTTCTATAGCAACAAGTTACACGGCGATGCTCCACACGAACGGAGACGAATAATAAACGTGTGTAATCGTTCATACGGTGAAGTTTGTAAGTTCTGGTTCCAGCGTCAGCGCGGTTTACTCATCTTTACTCGGAGGTAAAGATGGAACATTCCAACAAATTTTCCGACATCTTCGGAAGAAAGGAGTTTACACTTTTGCGGTTTCTCGACGGCATGACAATCTGCGCTTTTATTTTTTTTTCTCATTGACTTCAAGAGAGAGAAAATAGAAGGAGTCTGGTGAAGTTCCGTTCCGACCATTTATAGCTGCTATAATGTCAGTGAGGACAGGAAATATCATGTTTCACACAGTGTTTCGCAATATAAAATGAAATGAACCATGAAATGAAGTTTGCTGGCTCTCTGATGAAGCGTGACCCAGGAGGGAGGCGTCGATTTCAAACCTCCATTTATTTGAATGGGGCCAAAAATGCATTGCTGCCCAATGGGAGAAAAACGGATGGACAAAAACGTGAGAAAAAGATGAGTGCTGGTTCTAGCGGATCTCACGCGCTAGGTGTGTTGTTCTGAGGTGTCATATGAAGTTTGGTGGCTCTCGGATGAAGCGCGTCCAGGCAAGAAGACTTTGATTCCGAACCTCCATTCATTTCTATGGGGGAAAATAAACAACAGGAAAACGAGAGCGCGAGTGATCAGGAACACGTTCTGTGGCCGATGATCTTCTAACGACTGCACGTTTTTGTTTTTTTACTTTTCATAAAGTTTATCCACTGCACACGTAGATTTCTGAAATTGGAATTTATTTCCTAACTTTACATGATGTCCACATTATCGTTTCGATATCTGGCGGCTTTACATATTAAAATTCATGAGGAAATGTCAATATAATGTCGCAAACGAAAATATATTACTGAGATCATAGTGTAAATCATAAGAAAGAAAAAGCAATACTGATGAATGAAAAGCAGTCCTTGCCCTCCCCCCTTTCAGGAACAGAAGCATGAGGGCTGTGACGAGGGACTCCTCCAGCTCAGTGACGTTCACTAATCCTGCGCACTGGAACAGGAGGGGGACGACAAGAAGAGGAGAGAAGTGAAATCCGGTCGAGCCGGGCGGAGGCGGGGAAACGCTGAGCGTATGCAGTCCGTTCTCTCCCCGTGCCTCGGCCTCGCTCGGCTCTGCTGAGGGTTCGTGTCAGTCTTTGCTGAGGTACGAGGTTAAGAGAAAACGTCGCTGTGCTCCTGAAAGTGGCTCCTCTGCAGCACCTTGACGTGATGCTCGTATATCTTGAGGGCGGGGCCGAGTCGGATCGACAGACCTGTCAGCACGTCGCTGCGCTGCATCAGGAGGAGGGACTTCCCGTCGATTTCCTGCGGACGAACCATGGAAAAGAGTGCGTTCAGGATTGTATCGGAAATTACCGAATATATGTGCTACAAACAATGGCTTTCGTTTATCAGTCATTTAGTTGCTTAATTTTGGTTTCATTGTTATTTTTATTTACATGTTTCCATTCATAATTTTTATAAAGAGTTGTTTGCTTTTATTCTGTGTAAAACTTCTCTTTAGAAAAGTGCTATATAAATGCATTCAATTACTTAGTAAAATTGTGTGTAATTATTTTTGTGACCAAACTGAACTAAAGGTTCCTCTCAGCTGTATAAAAGTCATGTTTATTTTGCTGATTTCCTTCCTGCTCTTGTGCGCATGTTGATAAACACCAAACGGATACACAAGCCTTTACATTTAGCCAAACCTACAAAACTCCATAAGATGCCGTCTCCTAAGCATGCCGTCTGCTAAATCTGTCCAATAATGCAGCTCGGCCATCGCAGCGCATCAACTACTACACTATATATACTCAACTATACACACCAACGCGTCCTTGTTTTGCAGGGCGCCATTACTTTTGTCCTGATTGAACGGTTAATGTTCTTTGAATTTTTTGAATGTATGGATGTGTTTTGGATTGATTTCCTTCAAGTCAAATATGAAAATGAGAATTTTCAGCTGCTCATAAGGTAATAACAAAACAATACTCATTCAACGAAACGGCAAATAACGCTACAGGCTAATTTCCAGGCTTTTAGAGCACTCTGACCTCCGTACTGATGTACTGAATACTGAAAGGCGAAGCTGTGCTTACGAACTACTGATTCGCTGTATGAGAGGGTCACGGAGTCACCGACTGAGTGAGGATTTGGTTACGAGGTGTAAGTGCTGCCCCCTGGAGTAAGACAGTGGCATCCAAACACTTCTTAAAATCTAAACAAATACGTTTCTTGTGGCGTCTGAAATTAAACCACCGCAGCTCCAAATCACAGGTTCATATTAACACGCTCGTCCGAACACGTTATCGTTTCTATAGTAACGGCTCGTTCGCATGGACTTGTACGGCGTAAACTAATCAGCAGTAGCAAACGTGTTTAATTTTTCAAGTTCTTCTGTTAGGAGACGTTTCTTTAACGTTTATGGAAGGAGTCTCCAGTGTCAGCACTTGTCATCAGCCAGAGGTGAAGCTGTAAAGTCTGTAACACTTCATGGCCAGGTTTTTTTAATGGTCTTATTAATAGGGGTAAAAAAAAAAAGAGGCTGGTGTGGAGACGACTGCTTATAGCTGCTGTAATGTAAGTAAGAACACGGATAACATTAAAATGTAACGTTTAACAGATAAAACGTATAACATGATGTATTTTACTTATTAAAAATAGATATAATTATCAAATTGCAATGATGTAAGAGGAATAAAATGCAACACCAGGATGATGATGTGATGTAACTAACTAGTAACAATAAGGGTGTCATTGATTATTTTCCTGTAACAGCACATTCCCAGGTGTTTCTTTCCTCGAGTAAGCCACATGATGTTTTTTCTCTTTCAGCAGCACTGACGATGGAGACTGACCTGCGTTCTGAAAGCCACAGCCTGCTCAGGAAAGCCCACAGCGGTGAAGTAGCTCACCACGTCCGCCACGCTCCACTGTAAGAGGTCCTGTGCCATGTCCTCCACTTTAAACAACCTGCAGACCACACACACACACACACACACACACACACACACACCGTCAGCTTCAAATTGCACATCAAAACTACAAAAATTCTTACATTTCAGGAAGATCCAAATCCAAGTTCCTAAGTACCCCTCGGTGCAGAATATACAGTCCATGGGGGTGAGTCAGACCTGATATAGCCCCTCCTTCCTGGGGGCGGAGTCAAGGCAAAAGTCCACGACTCGGTGTGTGTTGCACAGCATTCTACACGTTAGGGTTAGGAGGTTGGAAAAAGACCTGGGTTGCCTAGCAACCTGACGCTACTTGATTATAATCTGACTGAAGAATCGTTTAAGAATTTTATTTAGGAATCGGATAGACGCTAGCTAAGATGTTAATCCGCTTATTATTACGGATTTGCACTAAAAGACAGAGAACGCCATTCGGCTAAACTAACTGTGGTGTAACTCTAGAAGGTCCTCATATGGGAGGAGTCGGATCGGGCCCGGCTCCGCCCCCTGGTGTTTGTCTGCGCTTAAAGAAGCTAAACACATCACTGGTCACTACGTTGATCACCCTCTTGGCTTATTAAGCTCAGAATTAGTCGCGATTCAGTAAAATGAAGCCTCTGACTTGCCACTTACCCTCCTTTCTTCATCCCTCTGTTCTTGGCTGTTTCTATTCCTTGCGCGTGAGCAGCGTCATCCACGTCATTGCACTTTTTACCTGACACAAGCAGAACACACGCAGGACGTGAATGCATGCGGAGAAACTCGTGTATGTTTTAAGTGCAGGGCGTGAACATGATCAGATTACTCACCCTCCTCGAGGTGGTCTGATCCCACTGCCTCGTCCTGGTGCTGTCGAGCACAAACACACACCGTGTTCATAACCTTCATACAGTCTGGGATCACTGAGGTACAAACGACTTTCACATTGACATCTCCTCGGCAACTAACGCATAAAATACACCTTATTCTAATAATAAACTCCGGGAGACCGTCACACACATGGTCTTACTGTAGCAGTGGATTAATCAGGAATATTAAAAAAGTCTTACTACTGAATAACATTGAGAAAAAGGTAATGGTCAGGAACAAGCCTGGAAAATTATCTCAGGATTAAAAGTAGAGACAGAGTCGGGCGATATGATTATTATAAAAAAAAAAAAAAAAAAAACAATACGAAGAAAGAAAAAAAAAAACAACATATAACATATACATTATAACATGACCAGGGATGGCCGATGCGATGATTATATATCATCTGATCCTTTCTTTCACGTTTTTTTTTCAAATTTTTTTTAGATATGATATAGTTTTATTAAACATCAATTTAAAAAAAATAAAATTTTTGTAAAGCCAATTGGCAAACTAAGGCAACTGATGTCGTGTTAAGATTTGTAAATAAATAAATAAATAATAATTTTAAAGATGTTTACACTGTTTTCACTTTTCAGGGTTAAATACCAATCTATCTATCTACTATAAAAGAATCATAAATATTTGGAAAGGGAATCATTGAAAATCCGTAAATTAAAAAAAAAAAAAAAAAAAAAAAAGACTGATGTGAATCTGAACAATTTTAGACTTTTAAAATTGTCTCGTTTTCTGTGCTGAATATAATTTATTTATGTTTATTAGAAAAATACAAAAATGTGAAACAGTGAAAGAAAAAAATCTGCACATTTTTAAAAAGTGATTACCAGCGGATTTAGCTAATGTTTACTTAATCTTGGAAAAAATATTAATAGACGTTTTAACAACTTTATTTCAGCATTAAATATAATTTCTTATTAATAAAACGTTAAATCTAAGCTGATTGCTGATAAGTTTATTATTATTATTATTACTTATAGCAGTAAAACGTTTTAATGGTGGTTTGTTTGCTAAATATTTAAAATAAAATCGACATTTCCGTGATATACACGGTCACGTCGTGTGGTATTTTTGTCATTTGGCCCGCCCTTAATCACGCCACGGACGATATCTCATTAAGCTGTATCTGATCACAATACGGATTTTCCATCATATCGTCCAGCACAACCAGACAGATGTCCAGGTGAACCTTCAGCTCAAGAATTTATATTTTCGTTAACTTCAGTGGCACCAGATCACATCCTTAAAGCACCAGTGCTATGATGGTGCTCTAAACTGAGCCTCACTGCGGTCCTGAGCGTTCTGTACGGCTTTAACGTTGGCTTCGCTGGTTAACGATGTTCGGCAAACGCTCACCGGCGAGGCCGTGCAGTTGGACAGCAGCTGATCAGGAGTGAGCGCGTTCTCGCCAGCTCTCGGCTCCTCCTCCCGCGTCAGCGCGCTCCGCTGGGCTGAGGGACAGATGGCTGCCGGCTGCAGCGCCGCTTCCAGCTCCGGGGAGCCTGAGAGAGGGAGAGGGAGAGAGGGAGACGCCATGATGATGAGGCAGCTGCACAACATGCACAGTGTTAACAGCGTTAACCACACACACGCACACACCACATGCGCTGCATGTTATAACGTCATAACTAGTTCACGCTAGTGCGTGTTACGTTACCGCTGACAGGAGGGTCAGTGTGGTACAAAGCCTCAGTAGCACAACGTTGTTTTGTTTGTGTTCAGAAAATTTTTCGCTGTTCAAACGTCGACAATATTTACATCAGCAAGTTTTTTTTACATTTTTTTTTTTAAAGCCAACACACACACCAAGACGCTGTTCTACTCGCCGGTCCTCTATCCCCAGACACATCGGAACGATTCGTACACAGCGGGAGAAAGAAAAAATAAACCCAATACGGATATCCAGTGCTGTAACCCAGTGAATACATCCTGACATGTCTGCGTCCGACAATCAAACTACGATCCGTAGAGACGTTAACAGGTCAGAAACAAGCATGAAGAATTATTCCTGAATTAAAACTAAAGGTATAGGGCAAGCGATACGACGCAGATCATGATATCTGAAGGCATTCCTACACACACGGGCTCCTCCAAAAGTACTGGAACGCCAAGGGCAATTCTTTTGGTTTTTGCTCCACACTGAAGGCATTTGGTTTGAGATCAAAGGACGTATATGAGACGATAGATCAGAATTTTAGCTTTGATATGTACATCCAGACGTGTTAAAACAACTTAGGTGGCAGACACCCCGTAAAGATACATGTTTGTTTTTTTAGTAGCTGTTTAGTTTTCCTGATTCGCTTAATGAATTTTCAGAAAGATAATAAAATGTGCAAAAAATTTAAGAAACCCACAATAATGAAATAAATACATGTATATGTGTATAATCGGTGGTGCGGTGCTTAGCACTGTCGCCTCACAGCAAGAAGGTCCTGGGTTCGATCCCCGGGTCACCCAGGGTGCCT
>JAQQZX010000023.1:26846874-26858644 GCA_030068355.1 Notoglanidium maculatum | reverse complement strand
ACACACAGACACACACAGACACACACAGACACACACAGACACACACAGACACACACAGACACACACACACACAGACACACACACACACAGACACACACACACAGAGGCATACACAGACACACACACACTCGTGATTTTATTTCTATAATGTTCCTGTAACTGCACGTCCCAAAGTGTTTTATCGCTCTTTATTCTTTATTATCAGAATCTTCCAACAATTACAATGCTAAATGTATTAAAGGTCACGTTGTACTTCTTATCCTTTAATTGATTCCACTAGACTTGATGTTTCACAGACGTTCCACAAGTTCCTTCCTGTTCTCACTTACATTACAGCAGCTATAAAACACTCGTCCCCCTCAACCGCCCGCCCAAAAGCACACCCGCCCACCCAGCCGCCCACCCGCTGCTCTTCTGTCTCAAAGTTAATAAGGAAAAAAAAACCCTGCGGCGTGAAATGTTACCAAGAAACCACAAAAAAGCGTAAATCACAATTAAGCACAAAGTAGAGGAATCCAACTTGGGTTTTCTTCCCCACTTCGTATATCGGGATGTGTCGAGAACGACGTGACTCCGACTTCCGACTTCCCAAATCCGAACATCTCTAATCTGAACACTTTCTGTCTCTCACATTATCCAACACTTCCTGTTCCCACCATGACAGAGTTAAATCAATAGCAGTTGGTGCTCTGTATGTGTGTGTGTATATGTGTGTATGTATGCGTGTCTGTCTTTATATACAGTGAATACAACACTTTATATAACACTTTAGACTACACGGAGTTAGTTACACAGTGTGTCTGCTAGCGCGCACACACACACACACACACACACACACACACACACACACAAAAGGGCATGCAGAAGTACACACAGAAGCACACATCCCCCCGCTTATCTTTATTGGGCTAATGGCTGTGTGGGAACGCTGCGATTCCTGGCCCTTCCCCATTCCTCTGCGCTGCTCGCTGGAGGGAACGCCAGGCTGCTTCGAACCCTCGGGGGAAACGAACTCTGCAGCAAGAGTCTGCACTAAACTGAGACTCAAACTATTTCGGCTCTGCACAGCGACGCTGCACATGCGTGCACATGCAAAGCTCACATGTAAGATGCAAAAACAACACTCAGGCGCAGTCTGAGTGAAAGCACGAGACGTTATCTCCCATACACACAACTGTGGCTTGAACTTCCCCTGCAGCTCGACGCTCTCGAGACTACGCCTCTTCCTCCATCTCAACTGCTTCTATCACTCTGGCTCACACACACACATGGTTCTCTAACAGGCTGAGCTCGATTCAGATAAGTCAGGCGGGAGGGAGAGCAGCAACCAGAGACCAAAGTTCACTCAACGCACACACAAAGAAACACATGGAAAACTGTGCCACGGTGCCAATATTTTTGCACCAACCACCACACACACACACATCCCCCAAGCTGCTCTTCTCTGATAGGAATATGTGATAAATGTTGATCAGAAATTTGAATTTTTCACTGATACCACAGTAAGTGCATTTTTTTTCCAACTAAGTGACATGATTCAAAGAAGAAGGAACATTTCCAAACATTTTTCTTTTTTTTTGTTTTGTTTTAAAGGAAATTCCTTTTCCTGGACTCTTCCAGAACTTTTCCAGTGTCAAATAAACCATCACAAAGTGACTAGGAGTGCCACAGAAAACAAACAAACAAACAAATAAATAAATAAATTCTGCCAGCCAAAGTCACACAACTTTAAAACTAAATGATCATTTTATCATTTCATGAAACGACGTCTTAATCAAATATCAACTATTAAACTAAAATGGATTACTGGTTGTCAGAGAGCGGGTGCTGGTTACGATTAAAACGCCAGTTACAGCTGTATTTGTTCAGATACTAACACACTAAGAAAGAAAAACCCACGTAGCCTAAAAATAAGCACAACCCGAAACCTAGATCCGTAACACATCTGGTCAGAACATCAGCGACTTAACAGAGATTTTATAACAACAGGGATGTTCAAGTAAAATAAAATTCAAATACATTCCTTTCACCCTTTCACCTAGAAGCTGGGTTCAAGTGCAAATGCATAGTCGCTAAAATATGCAAACGTCACCTACTTAGCGCATCAACAACAAACAAAACCTAATGGGTGGGGCGATATGACAAAAATATCATATCGTGATACTCGACGCTTACATGATATAAAAATTGCTGGCAAATCGCAGTGTTGCGTTTAAATAAAATCAGAAGAAATTCGTATATTTAAGAAGTCTTTAAATTAGTTGCAACTAAAAAGGGTAAAAATTCTGATGATGAACAATTAATTTTAGTGATTAAAATCAGCTGCTTCGACTCTGTTCGCAGGTGAACAACAAGCACCGGGGGAAAAAAGGGAGAAACAACGTTGCAAAGCCGAGAGTGAATTTTAAAAACGGCCAAAGCGCCTAACCGCTTGCAGCCTGAAACAACAAATCTGTCCTCAACAAACGTTTAACATTAAAAAACTAGATCATAACTTCATGATTCCCGAACAAACAACGGATAAAAGTACGAAATGAAAGAAAGAAGAGAGTGAGTCCGGCCTGAACACAGCGTGTCTCGCGCAACAGAAAAACAACGAGCGATGTAGCTAAGCGTCGAGACACACGCTGCGCTCTCGGCTCCCCGATACGATAAACATCAGCCGTTATTTTGATAAATAAATGTGTAATAAATATTCATACTGCTCCTTTAAAAAAAAAAAAGAAAATTGATCAGCTCTAAGACATACTCATGCCCATTTCTTAGGATTATCCTGATTTTAAAACTTCCAGGACTTTTTAAAAAATTTTTTAAAGATTTTTGTTAACGAGTTTAAAGATATTTAAAGAAAAGAGACCGCGTAGTAAAATTAGGTCACGTTTTAAAACAACGAGGTAAACCTTCCAGATCTGGCAATGAGTGGCTTTACATTCCCAAACATTTCCAGACTTGCAGGAGAATCCTGGTAACCTGGAACGTCGCCTCCCTCCTGCCTCACCTTCACCCAGCACCGCCGGCCCCTCCGACCCTCCCGGCGCCACCGCGGGACCTCGGGACAACGACGAGGACGTCGTCTCCTTTCTCCCTCCGTGCCTCCGGGAGCTCTTACGGTCACACATGAGCACTCGGTGCGCTCTTCCTCCTCGTCTTCCTCATAAAAGCAGCCTCATGGATCTGACGTGGACGTCCAGTCCGAGCCGCGGTGCTGGATCTCTCGGACACGACTTCACGCTCGCCACTCAGGCGGATCAATCGGACCATTTGTATCAATATTTATTCTGCACACACTGCGCGGTCCCTCACACACATTAACACGCAGGACTATATTGATCACAGCAGGGGCCCAGTCGCTAAGCGGAGGGGCGCGGCGGCCGCAACATCGGATTATTTCCAACGAGACGCGGAACAAACATCGTTCCAAGAGCTGACAGATAGTGAGGATTTGTGAGTGGCTGTATAATCAAAATGCGTAGGTGTAAATGTGTGTGCGTGTGTGAGTATGAGAGTGTGTGTGAGAGATGGAGAATGACTACACACTCATCATCCTCCACTCGTTGGAGTCCACAATCAATCACGCGGATCAATCGGTGCAGCTCCGGGCTACGGGGCCTCGCCATGACGCCAACCGAAAGGGTCAAATCGGATTGCGCCAATTACCACTGGATTCTCCGTTCTGATTGGTCAGGTGGTGTTGATTTATTTTCTGCAATGACTGTAAGGCAGTTACAAATCACAGGTTATCGTTCTGACGTTATTGTTTCTATAGTAACAGCTCACTACCTTACAGGGACCTTTACAGCGGATGCTTCATATATACAGGTTGAAAAAGAAAGTTTTCTTTAACGAGACACGTATTTAACATTTAGGGAAGGAGTCTCCAGTGTCAGGAGTTTGGCGATACGCTTTTTGCAATTTCTCGGTAACGTGACAGATGCTGGAACGTCACCGTCTTATTTTATTCACATTCATGATCAGCATCTGTACTTTCCACATGGCTGGCGCTTTATTTTAATACCTTGCTTGGGCCACATTGTTGGCATGGTGACAAAATGAATGACCCCACCGTCCCTGAATTTCTTTCTCTTTTCAGGGTTTTGTTGCTGGATCTGAGCTGAACTGAACTGACCAGCCAAAACAGTGGGAAAAGCGTGGAACGGTTCCAGATTAGGCACCGTAGTACTGCTGGTGGAAAAAGTGCCAATCCTCACACAAACACACCACACACAGTCGTGCATAAAGGAAATAAAGACCGTGCTCATTTGCAGGCCAAAGACCAAGAGCGAGCTAAAAGGGAAACTGAAAAGCAGAAAAGAGCAATGAAAGAGAAAGTTAGAGAGAGTGATATGAAAGAGAGAGAGAGAGAGAGAGAGATCCTCCTATATGATCCTCTCCGTGCTAAATCACCAACCCCTTCCTCGTCCTTGGCCTCCGTGACCTTATTTCTGACATCCGTAGCCATCTTCCCAGTGCAGCTAAAATTTCTCTTGGGAAGTGCTGGACAATTATTTGCGTTCAAAAGATATGTGACTGCTATTTTGCTGAACTCAGTTAATGTTTTTAATTACTTATTGATAATAAACTGATACTGAACGGCCCCAAATGGACTACTGTAGCTTTTAAACGTTGCATCCTGTCTCAGCTTATACAACGCTTACGTCACGTTTGTAAATCCGTTTTCGCTAAATGTTTGGGGCGTATATTCATGTTCGTTACGAGTCAGAGTTTTTCGGTTGTCGAGGATCTAGAAGAGGTAGATGGATGAAGAAATCTGTTCTTTTATTGCTAATCTAGAGAAAGACTAAAACAGGACGCACATGCTTCATTTAACCGTAGCCCGTTTGAATGCCTCGCCCAGTAACGTTCATATTTAGCGCATCGCAATAAAGAATAAAACAAAAGGAGATTTCTCTCACGACCGTATTTGTAAATCAGATTGGAAACCACTGCTCTAGAAGTTATTTGGCATTGCGTCTCACACCCAAATGGCTGGTTGAGCGAAAACAAGCAATCACACAATTTCTGGTGACACGCACTAGAAAAATAGCTGTTTTTCCCCTCAATATGCCTCCAGTTCTCTTTGCAGAACAGACGATTCTTGGTATCCGAGTCTCAATCGATACGTTTTCCATATCATTCCTTCTCATGTCCATACAAAATAGGGCAGACAAAGAGATGCTCAGGTTCCACCTTGATAAAGTCGCTTGATAGATAGCTCTTATACGAATGTGGGATTTCTGGATCAGGAGCACTTCATTGGGGATCTGTTAATGCTTCATCAGCAATTGCTTTTGTAGTGTGCACACCCCAAAGCCCACAAACAACTGAAAAAGCAAAAGCGTTAGACGGAAAACAGTACAGATCTTCTGTGTAGCACATATCGAGACTGAAAAGACTCAGCAATTTCCCCAACATCAGCTTTGTGGCGTCGAACCTTAAACATGGTCTTGGAAGCTCGACTTCGCTTAGTGTATGTGGGAAATCACGTCCACGTTCATTCTTTACTGAACGATGCCTTTGAACAATCTGACCCCATTTAAGTGGCGTTCAGGATGCCGATTGAGGAAGAACAACAAAACAGACGCTGCTGTGCAAGTTAACATGGACTGTAACCCAAAGATATATTTATACACTCTGCAAGTGCTCCACCTTGACAGTTTGTCAAATCCCAGGCTGAAGGCCTGCAAACAAAAGACGCACATGGGTTACAAAACGTGCCACTGTCGTAATTTTTGGGGAAGTATGCGAATCATAAAAAGGGTGAGATCAGAGCTGAAGGGACCTTTGACTTTCAGCTAGTAGTTCCAAGCCTGAAAGCACTTGCTGATCGAGAACCAAATAAAAGACTCAAATATGAGAGTGAGTTGTGAACAATATCCTACAGGTGCTGATGGATGGATAGTACCTTGACCAGAGGGAGGGAAAGAAAAAGGAAGGGAGGGAAAGGGGGAGAATCCAGAAAGCAGGACACACTGACAGATCTCCATGGGAGACAGACACACAACCTCACTGGAACTCCTTCGTGAAGCAACACCAGGCAACAGAGCAAACATTAGCCGGTGAATAAAAAGGGCTTTGTGTGTGTGTGTGTGTGTGTGTTGGCAGAGCCACATCAGTCCACTGAGCTTCAACTGCAAAGTGTATTAAAATCATATAATCCGCTCTACAATGTCCCAGCTTTCCACCAGCACTATTTTAAACCTAAGCTGCTAGATTGCTGATTGGGACAAACCCAAAAACACCACAATGGCACAAGAACTTAAGAACTGCATGACTTGATCTTTATCAAATCCCCCCACCCCAAAACCTAACCTCTTGTTCGGCTCCTCCTCCCACCGTCCCACCCAATCATGAGCCGTCTCGGCGCGGCGGCGCGCTCCGCCTCTGCAAGCATGCACTCTAAACCGAACCACTCACTAGAGACAAAGGCCTCTGGGTCATCCCGGGAATGGTGTCGCCTGCCCTCACCAGTGTCCAGATCACCGAGACAGGGACCAGCGTGGTGGAAGAGCCTGCCAGCTAATCTTTGCAGCACTGACATCCCAGAATGTGTGTCTAACTTGGCCAGGAAGTGTCCAAACTTGACAGAAGTGGAGGTTCAGATCCAAAGGAAATGGTAATGAGATGATGAATCGGAATACCAATCACGTTTCCTTCCTGTGCAACTCATCAAAGCTCCTTGTCTCATTGGGCTTGCCTTCCCACCTTCAGTAGGCCACCAGAGCTGTACCTCAACCTTGTTGTTCTTCTTCTTCTTCCTGCTACAAAGACTGAGCTGCCATGTCGTCCTTTCGGTGTGCACCTCCAGTGAGATATGGGACTTGTTATTCAGTGTCTCTGATTGCAGTCCTGCACCTGTCTCTAGGGATCAGGGGGGGGGCAAAAGAGATGGCAATGATAAAGCCATGAGGCATGCCATGGGCACGAAGTCCAGAACCCTCCCCATCCCCTTTCACAACCTGTCCTGGGGTCACAGGCCTCATCCCTCTCCTCTACATTAGTGTCCCCACACCTGAAAAAAAAAGCTCTTTGCTTTCTCAAAGCAAATTATCAGCCTTATTCAAATGACATTCAGACACATGGCAATAGAAATCTGCTCTTCACACTTAAGTTCGAGCAGCAGCAGGGCCGCTGAGACTCATTTCGCACATATCTGTCCCACCTCGCAGCCAGGGCTCTCCAGCTAGAAGCGACTCGACAAAGATCTTGACTTTGGTTGTTGGGCGAATGTCAGAGATCAGAAAACTTAAAAAGAACATCGAGTTCATTTTCTTTCCAGCAATGCAAGTGTCCTTCCTAAAGACGAAGTTCCTCAATGTCATCAGTGGCCACAAAGTTAGAGATGTTTGGCCTCCCAAACCAAATCAGCATGCAGGAGAAACAAATAAATAAATGTATAAAAACAAGAGAAGCAGCCAACAAGAACAAAACGAGAAGGTATCACCACCTGAAGCCATGCGCAGGAGGCCATACAAAGTGGTCTTGTTCTTAGAATTGAGCATCACATGATGTTCAAAAGACTCTACAGTGTCATACTCCAGCCCGGAGAGATTCACGCTAACTGCATCATATGACTCCTCCTCCTCCACAGCTTCTCCAGTGGAGAATCAAAAACTCAAACACACACGCACAAAGAGACACATGCAGCCCACACCCATCCCGTAGCAAGCCTCTGGCTCCCCTGAGATCTCAGCCTGAAATATAAACAGAAGCTTGTAGGACTTTCTCCACTCCAACCCCCCTCATAAACACACATCAAGCGCTTCTCTACAAGTTGACCTTCAAGGTCAGAGACTCTTTCTCAGGAAGTCCACTGCGACTGGATGCTCCAAATGTTTCCCACTTCTTTTCCCAGCCTGACTTGTTACAGCAACTTTCCTCCTGATGAGATTTGTTGTAACCTCATGTAATACAGTATATCCTGTCTTAACTGAGATGTTAGGAAAGATCGTACGAGTTAGATTCTGCGGGAAAAGACGTTCAGGATAAAGACACTCCAGGAAGCAGGAAGTGCTCACTTTTCTTTTCAATCTTCTCAGGCCAAACCCAAAACAAACCAAGTCTAAGTCAAATTTAAAACATAGCGGAACAAAATATAGATGATTAAAAGTATGTGACCGTAAGATGTTGAGTTCGTAGCACAGGTACAGCCTACATACATCTCATGGTCAGGGCGCAATGTGAGGCCACTCCCCCTTCAACAAACGTTTATAATAAGCCGCGATGATCCATACATCATGAAGACGCTTTGCGAAGAAACCATATCTCGTCCGAATGATACTTTACGGCATTTTCACACCTACTTATCAAACTTGGTCCCGAACCACCAAATTTTGTCTTTAGTTCGGTCTGTTTTGTCAGACGTGAACACCTGTACTGGGGTGTACACCCAACTGAATCCTCATCCACCAAAAATCAGGCGTCTCAGCACTCATCCAAGTGAACCCTCGTTTGGTTTGTTACCGGTTCAAGTTTTTACGCTTTTATGATTGTCCTCACCAAAAACACCTGAAAGGGACCAAACACGCATCACTGCTTATGTATTTAAGAGGCATAATCTAGAGAAATAACAGTGGGAAATATCCAAAACACACGAAGCAAAAGCTTTACTCAATGTCAGCTCTCTCTGCATCAAAGTGAACACCACTCCTGAGATTGTTTTAGTCTTGATGCACCTCTAATACTGTTTATCTAATATATAATACCGATTTTGTACTCAATCTTTAAAATGCCTGTGAAATGGTTTCTCTTCTCTTTTGAAACAGGAAGTCAGAGAAACATCGTGTTGACTGATTTACACAACAGCCAATAGCTTCTGAGATGCAACATGCCCCCCCCCCCCTTTAAGCCCCTTTTTAGCCCCTTTTTGGTCTTTTAAGCCGAGACTGAGCCACAGAGTCATCACCTGAAGGCTGAGTTGTTGGGTTATAGCTAAAAATTTACTATAATCATTATTTGCATAAATGTTTCTATAGGATGTTAAACAGCGTAGAGCAAAACCTGACCTGCGGAGGTGAAACACGTACGGATCTAGAAAGCATTTAAAGTGACGGTCGTGAGAAGTTTTGGAAAATTTTTGGGAAAAATTCCCAGTAGTAATCACCTATAAAATCAAACCGAGAGCATCTCCAAAACTATTTGGAGGGAGTATGATAGTGGTGCCCATGCCACCAAGGGACGGATACAAAAAGCGCTGAAACAGCAATTTTATTTTCTTTTAGGGGTATTTTTACACTGTGGAATGTTCAATTTAATTACGCAAAATTTACCTTACTGTCCTTTTTCCCCCCCACTGCTATATAATTTATCACTGTAAACATTAAATAAAAGCTCCATTCTTTTTTTTTTTTGTAACACTGATGTTTTACTGTCGTTACGCTTAACGTACACAGGAAGTTGGTGAGAAAATATGAAAGTGAAAACTGCTCCTAAAACTACTTTAAGCCTCGATGAACCATTAACTTACAAAAAAAAAAAAAAAAAGAAGAAGAATAGAGTTGGGGAGGCAGGATTATACTTTTATTTCTGTTCTTCAATGATGAAAAACAGAAGGGGGGGTATTTACATTTACAAGAAGAGTTTGAGATTGTGAAACAAACCAACAAAAATACTACTAACGACACCTCAAATGATTAACCCTCGCATACTGCTAATCACTCTAAAGCTGTTTTTAAAAAAAAGTACAAAAATACAGATAAATTAAAAACATTTAGTTTGTATGAATGTGGCAGCAAACCGGTCAAGTTTTTTTAACTAAACAAAATGCGGTTGAAAACGGATTTTACTGTCTAATGAGTGTTAACGGAGCTGAAGTGTCGATGATAACCATGACAAGATCATAGCGTAACAAAATTCATCACTACAGTCAACAGCATATCCGCACATCGTCCAGCCCTCGCAAGCCTCAGCCTCGTCCAGCTGCGAGAGCCTCAGCCTCGTCCAGCCCGCGCGAGAGCCTCAGCCTCGTCCAGCCCGCGCGAGAGCCTCAGCCTCGTCCAGCCCGCGCGAGAGCCTCAGCCTCGCGAGAGCCATACCTCCGACTTCAAGGAAAATAAAACACACAACTTCGAAGAACAAACTCTTTCATACCAAAGTCCGAAAGGAAAGAACCTGAATCCTCAGGTTTTATCTCGTCTGATGCTAACAACTCCCAGAGTGTCATAAAATCTTAAAATAGTACACGAGGCCATTCTCATCAGGCCAATTTCCTTCACAACACCAGATAAAAAGATACGAGTGCTGCGGAGGAATCTGCACAAGGTCGCACACGTGGAAACGACACGAACGCGCTGAAGATAAGATTCCCTAATCATCGTAGCTGTGCCTCAACCACACACCGTGACCTTATACCTCAAAGCATTTACTTTGTGCTTATCTACAAGATTACTACAGGACATGAGAAGCTCGCTAGTACTGTAGGGTGCAACTATGCATTTTAGCACACCAGTTAGTACAGTAGTGTGCACTTACAGAAGTACCCGGTAAGTTCTGTACACTTCTCACACTATCCAGTCCAGTATTATGCAGGTCGAATTGTAGCCTATGCAGTCTTGGCACAATATTTAGTAACCGTTTACTGTTTGAGGTGGACCTGAATACTTAGCCATACTACCAATTCAGCACATTAGTATGCACATACAGACAGATCTAATGTGTTTTACACACTACTTACGTATTATGTATTATGTACACCAAGATGTCGGTTATGCAGCTTTGTCGCAATATTCAGTATATTAGTGTGCTGCTTGTGACAGCCTATACATCTTGACTAATCAATGTACTGGTCCCTGACTCACTATTTAGTACAGCAGTGTGCAGTTAGCGACATGGCCAATATATTTTAACACACTATTTAATACAGTGGGGTGCAGTTTGGGATGTATTTTTATTATTCTGTATAGCTGGACCTTACACACTATTTAGCAAACTAGTGCTATATGTGTTTTGACTAGTCATTCTACTGGGATCTAACACACTATTTTGTACAGTAGTGGGACAGAGCCCATGTATTTTGAGTGCATTGCAACCAAACACTATTAAGTACAGCAGTGTGGGACACATTCAGTGTATTTTGAGTGAACTAGAACCTAACATACTGTTTAATACAGTAGTATGCAGAGTGGGACAGAGTCCATGAAGTTTGACTGATAAGTACACTGGAGCCCAACACACTATTGAGTTCAGTAGTATACATGTGAGACATATTTTGAGTGTAGTGAGCCCTAACACCCTGTTTAGTACAGTAGTATGCAGTGTGGTACAGAGCCCAATCTGTGTATTTTGAGTGTAGTGAGCCCTAACACCCTGTTTAGTACAGTAGTATGCAGTGTGATACAGAGCCCAATCCATGTATTTTAAGTGTACTGGGACCTAACACCCTGTTTAGTACAGTAGTATGCAGTGTGATACAGAGCCCAATCCATGTATTTTAAGTGTACTGGGACCTAACACCCTGTTTAGTACAGTAGTATGCAGTGTGATACAGAGCCCAATTCGTATTTTGAGTGTACTGGGACCTAACACCCTGTTTAGTACAGTAGTATGCAGTGTGATACAGAGCCCAATCCGTATTTTGAGTGTACTGGGACCTAACACCCTGTTTAGTACAGTAGTATGCAGTGTGGTACAGAGCCCAATCCGTATTTTGAGTGTACTGGGACCTAACACCCTGTTTAGTACAGTAGTATGCAGTGTGATACAGAGCCCAATCCGTATTTTGAGTGTAGTGAGCCCTAACACCCTGTTTAGTACAGTAGTATGCAGTGTGGTACAG
>JAQQZX010000023.1:26831460-26843421 GCA_030068355.1 Notoglanidium maculatum | reverse complement strand
AGACCTGTAGCAAGCATCACATTTGAAATGAGCTCATTTTGTGCATAAAATTGTAAAATTTCTCAGTTTAAACATTTATGCTATCTATGTTCTGTTGTGACTCGTTGTGATTTGAGAGTCTTTTAGTTTTCATTTTATTCAACTTTAAAGAACGTCCCAACTCTTCTGGAATTCGGGTTGTAATTTGAAGAAGAATAAAAAAATAATTAGAAGTTGTTTAACTGATGTAGCAGCTTTATCCGACTAAAGTTCACTCGAGTCCAACAGTAAGTGAGTAACAAATAAACCAATGATTATCTCATACAAACTACATCTACTAGCTCAGGTGCACAGAGGTGTGTCAGAGCGAGAAGGAGAGCTGTCATTAGTGATATAACTCTTAACTCTGTCATTAGGATTAACAAACCTGTCCGAGAGGCGTGATCTGAGGTGGGGAGGTTTATTAAAGAATGGAATCTGCCACGTCTATTAGAACACACACCTTGTTTTGTTCAGAGATGAAAAAAACGTGATGTTGGGCTGGACTGCGAGACACGGGGAAAGGAAGAGACGTCGTGCAGCAGACTTTAACTTGGTGCATTGCCTTTGGTAACATGGGGATGAAGCTTGAAAGCCATAGATGATGATTTTATACCACTTCTGATTGTCCCTCAATACTGTACACAGAGTATATAATAGGTAGCTAGCCAGATATATTTAATTTTGAGGTAGAAGTACAACACGTACAAGGCTTTTAAATCTGTTATCAGTGTCTAAACTGATTTATGGTGAAAGATTCCCGAGATTCTGTTACATTTTCACAAAATACGACAAAAGGTCACATTTCTTCCTCATTAAAAGACTGAGATTATAGCAAGATCCTTCATTTTGAGGGTTTTTGCTCAATGTTTTCACGTTACCATGACCACTGAGAAGTTAAACAATAATAAACAGGAAAAAAAAGTGAGTATATTTAATACCTTGTTGCCTTATTTGTAACTTTTAATAAATTACTAAGCACGCATTGTAATTTTGGAATAAATGCACTGCCATGAAATGCTCAAACATGCAAAGCTTTAGACAAATTAATTTATTTACATGATTAAACAAATAAAATAAGCGTGCAAAGGTTCGGCCCAAAAGCCTTCGAGGCTTATTAATGGGGAAAAAAAAAAAAAAAAAGGGACAACAAAGACGAGTCACATGAAAGCGGAATCAAATCTGCGGCGCTTTGTGGATCATAGATGCAACACGCCTCGTCGCCTAGCAACAGGACCCAAAAAACGGTGCGACAGGCTTGTGTGTGTGCGTGTGTGTAAGCCAAACTCTGTGGCTTTTTATGAATGAAAAAGGGAAAACACAGCTGCGTGGAAAGAAAAAAAAAAGAAAGAAGAAAAGAAAAAAAAACACTGAGTGCAACCGTAACGTAACAAAAGATATTTATTTATTTGGAGAGCCAGAATACAAACAGAAGTAAACATATATACAATATAGTACAATCTCACCTGCACACTTAAACCTAGTTAATCAGAAAAAAAATCCTGCTTGTATAACACACCTAAACTTGAACACTCCATATCTGACATCGTGATGATCAACCTCCTGAAAATACTGAAACACAAATCCCAAAAAAAATAGAAAAGAGATCAGAGTAAGAGTGCGTCTTTCTGTTGTCCGTGCTGTTCAGCAAGTCAGCGTCTCTGCTCCGGGCTGGACGAGCTCTTCCGGCTGATGATGATGGTGATTCCTTCTCAGTCGGATTGGAGACTCTACAAACAGTCCATGGAATTATCCGGCATGAGTCCGAGCGGAGGCGCTTTCCCCGGAGGGCACGACGGCGGCAGCATCACGTTGGGAGCCGGGTCCACGTTCTCCGAGTCCTCCATCTTCTCTGAACATCCTTCCCAGTTGATGTGGAACCGGGTTACACGTGGGTTCGACGCCAAAATGTTTCTCTGGAGCTGAGGGGAAGGAATAAAAAAAAAAAATGTAATAAAATAAATCAAGTCGTAACAATGATCGATCGATGAAAAATAAGTCATAATAAAAAAGCTGTGCAATCTGATATGCGAAAAAAAAAATCCAAACAAAACTATATAGGGCCAGTGTTTGAGGTTTTCGAGAACGAGGCCCCAGTTTTCTGAAAAAGAAATGTCTGACATTACTGAGCCAAAAAAAAAAAAAAAAAATGTCCTAGATTTTTGAGAATCAAGTCACAATATTTCTTGAAAAAGGGGGGGGAAAAAAAAAAAAAAAAAAACACTTTCAGAAATAGCATGATTCCTTGAGAAAGTGGTACATGTCAGAGCAATCACGTGTGGAGTTGGGTTTTGCTTGAATAGCAAGAAAAAGTGGTTAAAAGAGAGCAAATGTTTAGATTAAACATTTGAAACTTTAAAACATTTTGACTTCATTATTATGCTGAAGAGACTTTTTTTTTTTTTTTTTAATCGGAAAATGTAAACAAGTGCAACGAAAATGAATACGAATATATACGTATATGGCTACGGAAACAAAATAAGACACCACTTTTAATGGTGACCGTCATATTAGATTAAAATACTTTTATTTTGAAATCTGTTTCTCGGTAGGGCCAGTGAGCCACGGGATCTTTTATTTTGTAATCCCCTTAGAGCGAGCCACAGAGACAGATTCTCCCGCTCTTGCGCAGTATCACAGAATCGAAGTTTCATTTTGGGGTCCCCCTCAGTATAGTATTTATAAAGGGAAAAAAAAAAATCTAAATGTTTTCCCTCTTGCACAAGATACGCAGGCGAGTGTGTGAGCAGTGCTGCTCGCGGTGTCAAGCTGAACACAGTCACGTGTCGGGTATAAACCGCCATTTGTGACATTCGACCTAAGAAACGTCCGTGACCCGAGCTCAGGATCGAGATTAAACAGCCCTAAGTGGGTGTAGACTTTTTTTCCATCTACATGACGGGGTTCGTACTCTCGCTCTGAGCTCCTCACCTGCGAGTAGTTGGGTTTGAGAGGCGGGTTTTCCCGGAGCTCGGCGTCGGTGTACTCATTGTTGACGTAATAACCGATGCGAATAAACTCCTGTCCTCTGTACGTGCAGGTGATCAGGACGACGGTGACGCCCACAGCATCGCTCTCGGGGATCAGGCCCGTGTTTGGAGCATCCGCCTGTCACACACACACACACACACACACACACACACACACACACACACACACACACACACACACACACACACACACACAGTTCATCCATGCTTATTTATCACCTTTAATTTTTCCTTACAAGTCTTCCTTCAGAATTCAGGGAAAAAAAAAAAACTACTAAACATAGCCTAGAAAGAATAAGTCAGCGTTAACGGACCTGGAACACAAACATGTGTCTCCCCGCAGGCACCGGCCCCACCAGGACCGAGTCCAGGGTCTGATCGTACTCCTCGCTCTCAGCCGAGCCCACGTATATGATCTTCCACTCGAGATCTGGAAAAGAAATCAAATACAGCATGTGTGGTCACGTACTGCTCGAGAATCTTACGGTCATTCAGCCGTTTAGGTTCTGATCTAAAACGTTGGGTTTAAATCCTGACACGATCAGTGCTGTGCTCTTAAATTTAAAGTTCTGTCGTTTTGGGGGGACAAAAAGATGTCGGGGCAAATAATCCGCCTCGTCTCGTGATCGGGGGAAGTGTGTGTATTTCAGAGGTCGTGATAAAGATGTGGTGTGTGTGCAAGTAGTTTTGGTCAGGAAAAAGTGTCAACGTGAGGAAAGTTCTTTTGTTTTGATATTTTTCTGTATCAGTGACCAGATGTTTATTTGGCTTTATTAAAAGAAAATGAAACCGTTAACATGCTGATGAGGATGAATTCGAACACCAACACGTGCTCCCTCAGAGACAGCCAACCACATCTATTCGAAGATGCTGCGTCACAGGACAACATGACACACCTATCGCGCTGTCTACCCTCTTCCACATACATGTCCTCACCTACGATTGGCCAGGGTGAAGTTTGATTGACGGTGCAGACAGCGTATGCTCCTCCCACACACAGCGCATGGTGAATGCTGTTACACTTGGTTTTAAAATGCGTCTTGAGCGTTCAGGTCACGAATGGACTGCCGAGACACGTCACCGTTTACACCTGTGTCCATCATGCGTCTCCAAGGTGTCTAGCTGACCGCTTTTGTTCAAATTTCATTACTGCCTACATCACTTCCGCTAGAAGGTCAAAGGTCCCGGCGCAAAATTATATTAAAACGTTGAACCTGCAGCATACCTTCATTATTTTCTTGCACTCCAACCGTGTATACATACACCGTGTATGTATATGTACACTCCGCCGCGCCTCTCCATTTTTTTCCAGCGTGTCGCGCTGTTACCAAAACAACCACCGCGTTCAGCATTTACAACATATTTTCCCGTGTTAGGCCCGTGTTGCATCGGGACGCATCAGTGTTTACACTACAGAAGGTATGTGGTTAAATGCGTCCCAGACCACCTCGGCAAGTGGTTTAAGCGATTGTCGTTTATACCTGTATTTAGCGCTATCCAGTTGTGATCAGATCACCCAAGACGCATTTAACACCAAGTGTAAACGGGGTCTCAGACTCCCGGCAGCATAAGAAGCCATATTTGGAGTTTTGGTATTGATGTGGTTTTTTTCGGGACGCTTTAGTTACGCAAAATCTGCCAAGATCTTGCTTGAAAGGCTATAAAATGTACTGTTGAGATCTTATAGTCATTTACAAAAACATAATGAACAGTTTAGGAAGTCCCACAACACACTGCTTAGGCTTACAGCCCAATACTGTTCTCTAAAGATTATTTAAAACATAGCTCAGTGCTTTCTATTGGTTGGAAGAAGATAGGAGCAGTGACCATTTTAGAGTCAGACACAGGAAGTGCAGCTGCCTTACTACTTCCGGTAAAAACTTTTTTTTTTTTAAGGAGTAACATCCTGTATTGCTTCTTTAATGGACCTTGATTTCCACACGAATTGCAAAACCTTGCAGTTAAAGAACATAAATCCATTAAAAACATATTTTGCAAAACACGACACTTTGACATCCATTATTTCCTGGAAACAGCAATTCAATACTACAACGCAGTTTAGAATTTCATTTACAATTCAAATATTAGTGAACATTTGTGTAGATTCAAAATGAATCCACGTGCAAATGGGTCCGCGTGTAAAATAACGAACTTTAACGCTGCACAAAAATCCGTCTTTAGACAATAAAAATGTTTTGTCAGATGTACTCATTTTGAGCGCCGCTCGCGCCTGGTCCCGCCATAATGACGTCACGCATATAAGTCGCTAGGCTACGCTAGGCTAATGCGGCGAGTCTACAACTTTTTTTAAATGTATTTATTAAAGAAATATCTACAAACAGAAATATACTGCTCACCTTCAGGAAGATCCTCCATGCACTCGAACGTGATCTCGAACTGAAAAGGATTCCCGAAAGGACTCGGGTTATCCAAAACAGCAACGTTTAGCACCTGAACCTTCGCCATTAGCTTCTGAGTGGTTAGCGAGCCAACGAGAAAAGAAAATGTCGCAAACTGTCGTAAAATGTTCAAGAAAACTAATAAATAAGGATAGATTCTAGGTGATTGCTGACGTTTTTGAGATTCTTATGAGAGTTTTCTAAAGAGACAATAGGCTTAAGGATAAAATGTTAGCTTTCCTAGCTAGCTTTTGTGTCTCTGGGAAAACTAACGGATTTTCCGCGGGCGACTTTTATCAAAAAAAAATAAATAAAAATTAAAAGCCTAGCGTCCTATTGAGCCTCGTGTCTCCTCTGTGAATTTAAAAAATGCAGGAAAAATATAGGGAAAAAAAATATTTATTCACACCACTACTAACCACGGACTAACAATAAAAACCCTGTCTTTCTTCTCCCTCTCTCCCGCCAGTGTGTTCAGACCATTTCAATAAAACGTCAAAGAGCGGAGTAAACTCTGAACGCTGATTGGCTAGATGTGCCATACGTCACGGACGTACTAGTCGTTGATTGGGTGCCAGTGACAGCGCCGAAAAGTTAGTCAGCTTCCGGTCCCCTGTCATTTGCATACTATGACTCGGGGTGTGTCTCAAATCGACTCGGTGTTGTTGTTACATAGCAAACTAAACAAGGAGTCAGCCATTTTCTAGGGTGTGCAAATTTTACAACGCTGTCGTGTTCGAAATGGTGCCCTACTCCCTATTCCCTACAAGCAGCACAGTGCATTATGGGTACTGTATACTATCTAGGACAGGGTTTGCAACCAGGGACCCCTTCCAGAGTGAAAGAATTTTTTTAGTCACACCTCAGACTTAATGTCCCATGATATTAAGTTATTATTACCACTATTAGAGCTTATTCCTGATCTTTCCACTCATCAAAATATTAAACAATATGTATCGCACTACCCGCCATGTGTATATGTCTTTTCCTTTCCTTTTTTTAATATTTGCGTTTTTAGATGAACCTGTTTCATTTCCATTGACTAGCCTTACATCTAGGATAACTTAATAACATCCATAACATTCTTAATTATTAGGTGATAGTAATCTCCACTTCTGTTGTGTGATTAAAAAAGAAAAAGAAGCAATACACCCCTGGACAGACATCACTTATACCCCACTTTGAGAACCATATGGATCTAGAGTACACCATTTGGACACTAACCTTGTGTGGGAGTCCCTTGATATGGATTTATTTAACAAAAAACTACTAAGAAAATAAATTTGGCACATAATTTAAATGTATGTGACAAAATTTTGACTATACACTGGATTATTAAGTCCTGAACTTTCCACTCTAGGACCCATTTTGGCATTTTTGGACTGTAACCTTTCCCAGATTGCACTAAATGTTGATTATTTTGTATCTTGTACCTTACTGTTGTTACTTTTCTATAACATTTTGCCTCAACGTGGCACCAAGGAAACACGATTTTGTTCTTCTGTGAACTCCTGTGTGCATGGAACGACAATAAATCTTTCTACTCTACTGTGTCTACTCTGCATTATTTATAGGTATAATAACTTGTGGTTTCCACAAATCTAATAAAATTATGAACGTCACAGACCACCTGCTTGTGTGTCATGGGTTCATGAGATTCCCAATTTTAAGAACAGTGCGTGTGTGGAGAGTGTCAGTGCAGGTTTCCTCAGGTTTCCAAGCACAAAGCAAACTTTGTGGGTTATCTATTAAAATATATATCAGGCTAGCAAGCAAACATCAGCTACCTAGCTAGGCTAACAGAATCCTTGATAAAAAAAAAATAAAAAAAAATAAGTAAATCAGCTTCTGCAAAACTGCCAAAACACAGACCGAGCTGGTTAAACCGGTAGATCGTCTTTGCCAGCTTGTGGAAAGGAAACAGTTTCTGAGTTAATGCTACTAATGCATCCTTAAAATAATAATAATAATAATACAAGTTATTTTTATTTTTCAGTGTTTATTGGAAGGTATAAGGAGGTAAGAAGGTATATAAGGAAGCTGAAAGATAACCTACTAGCTAGTAAAGATGGTCTAAGAGATTTTCAGCAAGCATTGCCATGCTTCACTGCCAGTTTATTTATTTAATTATTCTGTTTTTGCTAAAATAATGCTAAAATGCTGGGCAAACAGTTCACACCTCTCCACAAAATCATTGGTACGGAGATAAAACGGACAGCGTGTCTAAAGAGTTTGGTGATGGTATAACACCATATACAACTTCCAGAATAAAATGATCAAATTTAGATCTTGTAGGCTTGGTTTGCTTTTTATCTTGAAACACAGAATGGCAAAATAATTCAAGAAATAGAAGAGAAAATAGCCTGACGGGGTTCCTTTGTTGCTTCAGGGAAATGCTTTTAGTGCCTTGTTTTACAGTAAAATCTAAATTTTACTGCCTCAGTACCAGAGGTAGGAGTTCAAAACACATTGACGTGAGAAAAACGTGCTCCTGCTAGAGTACTCATTCACTCTGCGTGAAAGAAATTTAGAAAATTACTCGAGTAAGTGTAAAGTAAATCTGAAAATGCTCTACCTTGATTATCCACATTTTATAAAAAAAAGCATTAGCTGGCTAGCTTACTTGCGTAGCTCATTCAGCTAGCTAATGGCTAACCTGTGAAATGCCGATATCCCCACAGGTTTTGGCTCGGTTGGTTTGCAGATGGTTGGCACTCTGCTTCCTTTAAAAAGGAAGACAGCTAATAAAGTGGCTGAGTCAGTGATGCTCATCTGTATTCTCTGTTGCAGACATTGTTGCTAAGCATTTAGCGTCTGAATTGTAGACTCGATTCTTTATGTTGATTTTCTTTTAAACTTTATTTATTTAAATGTATTTATCCATTTAGAATTTGCACATACTTCATTGAAATTGGTTAACAGTCTTCTATTCTTAAATGTGTTAAATCCATCCCTGTAGCACCACCAGGTCAAATTTCAAGGTATATTTTTGCTTGTATCTTTTTGAATGGTTTGGCTTAGGTTTGTAAATGTAACTGTAACTTAACTGTTGATCGGTTTGCCATTCAGCAATACATCTTGTGTCGTCTAAGACTATGGGATGTCCCCAGGATGATCCATGGGAATTTTCATGACCACATAATTAGTGCGGCCGCCATATTGGATTTTATCGAAAATGTAGGAATTTTCCAGAGGCCATAAATCTCGTTCAAATGGATCAGAAATGATTTTCGTATCAAGCCTCACAAGAGGCATCAGGGGGATTTTGATTTTCAAAAGCCGTGTGTCCGTCATTGCCAAACGAAATTTGGCCGCCTATCAGGATGTGTGACTATATCTCAGCAATGCTTTGATGTTTTGAGACCAATCTTAGTATTTCGACTCAAGACCACCTCCTGAAGATGTGCACCAAATTTCGTGGGATTTGACAACTGGGGACACTGCAATTAACAAAAATGTGATGTTCCTAATACGTTTCGATGGACTGGCCTTATAAAAGTGGTTTGGTATTTGTTAGGATCGGTCTCTGCCAGTCCCATCATGCCCCTGTTTTGCCAGCAGATGTTCCTGGTCATCCCATATGCTCCTACAGTGATTTACTTCCCATACTTGTTCCTGATCTGCTTGTGTTGCAGTTTTTCTTAAGTGTTTCATTCAGTGTGTTAGCTTATGGTGTATGATCTACGTTCATATGTTCCTTGTATTTCCTTTTTCTGAATTTCTTTCCATGGCATTTATTCCGTGGTAGCATGCTTGGCCCCTTTATTGCTGCTTGCAGCTATGTTTAAATATAATTTTTTTACTCTGTAATGGTGAATAAGAATACATTACTGTGCAAAAGCCTTAGGCAGATGTTTATTTTATGACTTTTGTATTATTGAGTCAGCACAAAAAGCATTTTATATTTCCAAACATTCCAACATGTTTGTATGTCAGTAAAAAAAAGCGATATATTATGTAAGAGACCACTTTTCAGACAAAAACATAACAAAGGCTCCTGGGTTTTGCTGCAAAACAGCAGAAGCGTGACGGTCAAAGTCTCCAGAAGAGCTGTGGCGATTCTCCAAGATGCTCAGTAACACTTCCAGGTCATTTCCTTATAAAACTGCACACACTGTACCTGAAACTATATATTTTTTAAAGCAAAATGTTGTCAGACCAAATATGGATTTTGCTTAGTTTATTATTACTTTTTATTGCTCTTTATAGTGTTTTTTTTTTTGTTTTTGTTTTTTACATTTGAAGGCATCTTTGCTTTACAGCATTTCTTTGCATGTGCTTAAGACTATTGCACAGTGCTGTACATGCAGCCAAGTAAAAGTAAAGGTACTATGATTTATTTTTATTTTTAAAAAGTACTGAAACATATACTCAACTACTCTAATGCTGTAATGCATATATTGCTTATCGTCTCGTAACGGCCACTAACTGGTTAATCATTTTCACATGAGAGAAAGAGGATTATAACAGTATTATGGAATGGCAAGAATTTTTTCAGCGCTTGGAATTTGGAGATCAACTGATTAACTGACTGACCACAGAGAGAGGTTTCAGCACCAGACCCGAGACGGAAATACACGCTTTTCTTTTAAGCCCTGGAGTATGGTCGTGTGTTTCCAAATAAACATTTAGATAGTGGACATCAGAGGTGTGTGTCATTCACATTAGCATGAAGAGATCCATGTCTGATGGATATGAACACAGTTAAGAAATAACAACAGGAAACTGGGATGAATAAAATCTATTGTTCATTATGAGGGGAAGAAAAGATGGGATGGAGGAGGAGGTGAGCGTGTGGCTTTAGTGGGCAGGTGCATTTTTGAGTCCTGAGCACAAAGGTCGTGTGTGTATGTATGTGTATGTGTGTGTGTGTGTGCGTGCATGTTTTTATATTTTTGGTAAGGACAAAATATCCTCACAAGTAGCTATAGGAATATCCTGCAGTTCTGACTTTGCGGGGTCATTTGGCTGGCCCCCATAAGGAAAACTATGTTTTTAAAAAACAAAACCTGCAGCTTTTAGTCATTATTTATTTTATTGTATTGTATTTTATTTTATTTTTATTTTTTTTTGTTATACCAAAGTTAAGGCTAGGCTTAAATTCAGGTGAGTATTGAGGATGGATTAATAGTTACGTCAGTTGAAGGTCCTCACAAGATAAACAAATGTGTTTGTGTGTGTGTATGTGTGTGTGTGTGTGTGTGTGTGTGTGTGTGTGTGTGTGTGTGTTGGCATGTTTGCATATCATTTATATCTGGGTGATGACTAAACGTCCCCTCAAGGATAGGAACATATGACTCTTCTGAGCTTGTTGGAACATTTGGAAGGTGTGTGTGTGTGTGTGTGTGTGTGTAAGCATGGGGATAAATGTCTCTACAAGGATAGGATTATTTAACAGTTTTAATGTTGTGGGGACTAATTAACCAACTAACTAACTAACTAACTATCTAAGCCAATTAAATGAACAAGTAAACAATTAAATAAACAAACAAATAAATAAAAGTGCCGAAGTATTTGTGCAAGGTCCTCAGAGAAGAGCAAGACAAGTGTTCGTGTGCGTGCGTGTGTGCGTGCGTGTGCGTGCGCGCAGGTTGAGCTCAGGTAGTACTGTAACCCGAGCCTGCACCATGTGATCAGCAGTGGGAATTTAGGAGGAAGACAGAGGCAGAGGAGAGAGCGCAATAAATGAGTGATCTCGACATGGCCGTCAGTGTGTAACGGACTGCCTCAGTCTCCGCTCCCGAAGACAGAATAATAACGACAATAGTAAGGATTAACCAGAAACACAGGAAAACGCCGTGATTTGACGCACAAAAGCGGCGGCTTGGGTGCGCGCGCAGTCCGGCGCGGTGCGGTAAGGTGAAGCGGAAGCGACCTGCGCTCTGGACAGATCTGGATGGAGCTCCGCGTCTGAGGCACCGGAAAGGCCCGAGTGTGAACCGGGGGAAAGGTAACGCCACATGCACCTCTTATACACTCGCTGTAATATTATACACCTCTCACCAAACCATTCTCCATGATAGTATCTGTATTAATGCTGTATTCACCTCGGAATCTCTCCGGAAGGTAGCGTCGGAGCTCAGGGCTGACTTAATGCTCAATAACGAAGTGCACTCTGAAGTACACTAGGGTACACATGCATTTACAGGCCATTTACAGGCGACTCTTTCAACCAATATGCTGTGTGTGTGCGTGTGTAATTTACGTAATTTATATTTATTAATATATATTTATATATACATGCACACACACACACACACACACACACACACACACACACACACGCACGCACATACACACTGATATATGAGTGTGTGTGTGTGTGTGTGTGTGAGTGTAGCAGGTGCATACAGTTTACCCAGACGTTTACTCTGTATGTGCGTATGAAACAGAAATGGGGGGTTTAAACTTTTGCACTCAACTGTATGCACCTTCTATCTCTCTCTCTGCCTCTCTGTCTCTCTCTCTCTCTCTCTGTCTCTCTCTCTGCCTCTCTGTCTCTCTCTCTCTCTGTCTCTCTCTCTGTCTCTCTCTCTCTCTGCCTCTCTGTCTCT
>JAQQZX010000023.1:26801328-26830248 GCA_030068355.1 Notoglanidium maculatum | reverse complement strand
TCTCTCTCTCTCTCTCTCTCTCTCTCTCTCTCTCTCTCTCTCTCTCTCTCTTTCTGTCTGTCTCTCTTTGTTTCTGCATTCAGAAACAAATTTTTCATTATTATCTGCTTTAACATACACTATTCAGCCCTTTTAAAAGGAATGTCTAGTTGAAAGCAAAAGTTTGTACACCTTCATGGTTTTGGGTGAAAAAAAGGAAAATTGACACCGTCAACATTGAAATCATTTTATAATAAAAACGAAAAAAAAGAAGAAAAGACAAAAGCACCCAAGAGGAAGAGGTAAGCAGTGTTCAGAGCTGATTTGTAGAAGGTGGTATATAAATTTGAGCAGATAACTTTCTTTTCTCTCTTAACATCTTAGCATACACTGTTTTCGGCCACGTGTGTTAATCGTGATTACCGAGTGAACGTGACCATGTCTGATACATGTGTAATGAATGCAGCGTAACCTGATAAATCACGTGGGGTAAATGTACGTGTGATAAACTTCTTAACATAAGCTATTTGGATATTTTTATCACTTGTCATTATGGAGAACAGCTGCACTCTCGTTAAAATGGGTACCAAACTGTACCATTGCTTGGTACCATCAAGCACACACCTTTTGTCTCCTCAGTGTGTATACTTTACCTGGAAGATGAATATACTTTAGTTCACTTTTAAATCTTTACTAAAAACTAAAACCTAATTAGTTACATAGCTATTTTTAGAGCTCCACTTTATCCACATTTCCAGGTGAAAGATATATTAAAGGTACGGAAACAGAACCTCATGAAAACATACAGTGTACAGTTGAGTGCAAAAGTTTGCACCCCTCCCTGTGTTTCCGTGTGAGAAAAAAGGAACACGTTCACAAAGTATCCGAATTCAAGAAGTTAAACAGATCAAAAGACTTGAGGTCAAAATTAAAAACTGAAAATAAAAAAAAAAGAACCAAGAACCAAGAGAAAGAACTAAGAAGTTTTTAGGATCGGTTTGTAGAAGGCAGCAAGCAGCAAAACTGTTTCAGAGCTCATTATAGTAATATAATAATATCATTTTTTTAAGATAGCATTTTCTATCCTAAGATTTTAGTTACGCCATTTTAGTTATGTCATAATGAGCTATCAAGGGTATCAAAAATGGTGAAGTCCAAGACACTAAATTTCTTGTTATAAATAAAAAGAAATTAAAAAAAGGAAAACCAAAAACAAGATGTACGAAGGTTGGCTTTTTTCACAAAACGTTTTTTTCTTCCTAACATTATTATTATTATTGTTGTTGTTGTTGTTATACATAATTTGTCCATTCATATTGTTTGTGATAATGAATAAACAGTTATAAAATCTAACACACTGATTCTCCTGCTATAAATTAAACCCGTCTCTTTATGTTTGTCGTTTGTTCTTTAAAGAGTGCACACTTTCGAACGCTCCAGGTCACTGCACACGTGCATGAAAATGAAGGAAGAAGAGAGGCAGAAACGTGTTGGGAAAAACTATATGTTTGAAGTTGACTCTTAAAATCAGAACTTATTATCTCACAGGAATGTTTTTTTCCTATTAAAACCACGTTGTACTCGTACTTGTACCAGATATCACAAGGTGTAAGAGATTCGAATGAGCTGACTCGTCATGACACATCGTGTAAACAAGGCAGATGTACATTTTTAACCGAGGCGTGTGCTTCACTCCTACAGTTACCAGGAGATTACAGCTACCGCTGTGGCGATCTTCAGCCCCGGCATGGTTTTCTACCCAGTGCTGTCCTGAGCGTCCCGAGGCTCGGGGGCGTGTCAGAGGGTCGGAGGGTCAGAGGGTCTAGGTGTTGCGACTGGAGCGTACCATGCTGCAGACGGGATTCACGGCAGACAGCGATCTGCGCTGGCTTCTCAGAATTGGTGAGTCATTTCAGGTTACTTATCTCTCTAGAAGTTCCCTCTCAGAAGTCAAGGTACTTTTCCTTCACTGAAGTGGTACTATCAAGGGCACTTTTTGTATGTACCCTTTTTTTTTTTTTTTTTATCTTGGAAGGTGTTATTTCTGACCGAGTACACACAGACAAAAAATTAAATAAAATGAGTTACCAAGTGACCTTAACCCATGACACCTTTCACAGAGGTTTTTTTTTTTTTTTCATTTTATGTAAGGCAAGTGGAAGCATGTCAGCTTATATCACAAATGCTTTAGGTATTTAGGAGGTAATACGGTGCCATACTCGTGCTCTTAAAGAGCAAAACAAACAAACCCATGGCTGAAGAGGCTGATGAAAACCTGCTTTGATGCGTGTGATCGGTCTCCCGTGACGCTCCGCTGTGACCCAAAGATGACAAGGCACAAGGAATGCAGTGTTGACGAGTACCACCATAATCTCCCACAGAAACACACGAAACATGACGCACAGCAGAAAGGACACTCAGTATTGTCACAACGTAGCCAAAAATAAAATACCCACATGATAAATACAGAGAGAGAGAGAGAGAGAGAGGTTAACAGGAAAGCAAAACGTTAATCATTCACGCCAGTAAATAATCACCCCCTCAAGGATGAAAGTGCACAGAGATAACACAGGAGTAAGTTACTCATAGGAAGGGATTGTACAGTGAAAGCAGTCTGACCTGTATTTGTATTTGTATATGCACAGGGTTCCAAAAGTATTGGCACCCTTCAAAAGAATGCATGGAAAAGAATTGTCCATAACGATTCCAACAATTATAGAAACGACTTACTTACATGGAAATTATTGCTATTAAAAATAATCAGATTTTTTCCTAAGTAGTAGAGGGGTTCGCAAAGAATCTTAATGACAGGTCACAAGTTCGAATCCTGATGATGTCACTGCCAATCGTGACCCAGGAATACAGAGAGCAAAATTTCCTGTGTTTTCTCGGTGGGAGGGATGGCATTATTCTCTCTCTTTCTCTCTCTCTGTCGATCACAGTGACTCTAGCTAATCATTGATGTTTGAAGGGGGCAGACAGCACTTTCCTCTGAGTGTGTAACGCTGCCCCGTAATGCAATATGAGCTTGGGGGAAGCATGTAAGCCTTCACACTTCCTGGTTAGTAGCTGTCATTTTAAAGGGTAGATAGATAGAGAGATAGAGAGATAGATAGATAGATAGGTAGCATGGTTACTGAGTTCCACTGTATGTCCCGCTTTAGGAGTCCTGGAGGTTCCAAACCTCTTCTGCGATAGATGATGATAATGGAGTTCCCTGTGCTCCTGGGAACCTTCAAAGCTTTAGAATTAGTTTTATATCCTCATCTTGATCTTTGTCACGACCCATTTTGAGCACAAACTCTATGGAGAGTTTCATGGACTTCATGACTTGGTGATTGGCCTGTAAATTATGGGATGTTATACACACACAGGTGTGTGCCTTTCTAAATCACGTTCACTCATGTTGAATTTGCCACAAGTGGTCTCGAGTCTAGTTTTAGAGACATCTCTAGATAATCAGAGCACACAGAAGACCTGAACTCAATCTGGAGTCCCTTTGCTTTTTTTTTTTTAACTAATTGCTTTCAGTAATTTTACTTCTTTATCATGGATTATTGTGTGTCAATGTATGGCCAAAAAAGTCAGTTTAATCACTTTTGAATTAAAGCTCTACTATACAGAAGTATCCAAAAACTGAAGTGGACTGAACACTTTCTGAACCAATTGTATATATTAATTTCTAAGTAATAATTTGTACATCATTTGTAATTATATAATTTTAATTGTTTGCACAACATGCAGTATGAGAAGATGTGACAAAATGTTCTTTTGAGTGCCAAAACTTTTTGACATAGTTTGTTTTTGTGAGGAAATAACATATATATGTATATATATATATATATATATATATATATATACTTTTATAAAATTAATAAATAAATAAATGACCAGGAAGTCTATAGTTTACATGATGACCGTATCCTTGTGGTGTAAATATGAGCTGTGTCAAGCCCTTTAGGAATACTATAAAACAAATATTTAAAACTATGACTAGGTCATCCTATGACCAGGTGCTTAACATCTTATCCATCGAGTCCTGCATCTGTCTCTTTGTATTTAGTGAGTTTGAAGAGAGTCAAAGTGCTGCATTATTGCGCTGTAGATCCTCAGTGTAGAACAAAATACAGACGAACATGTCTGTTTGTTCTTGACTCGCGTTTAAAGACAAAGTCAAATACAGAACAGTTTTCACCCTGTACATTCACGTCTTTCGTCATCTTGGACATCATATGACGAGCAAGCATTAGCCACTTCTCGACCTCCAGCCATCATCAGATGATCCAGTCCAATCCTGAACCAAATGTATATTATCTCACATGTATATCATGTCTCACTCAGTAATGTCACATGATGGTGTTTCTGTGCTGACATTCTTACATATACTTCCGTGAGCAAGCACAGTCAGCTCCACTCGGGATGAGTCCGGATCTGTCCGGTTTGGATACGAGTCATCTTTATGATAATGTCTTGTGACGTCGTCCTGAAGGCGGTAAAGTCCTGGTCATGTTCGCCGGCTGAACTGAACGTATGTTAGCGCCGTTCAGCGTGAGTCAGAGTGTTGAAGTGGAAACGCTTTGAATTCTGGATTCTGATTGGTCATAACATTCAGTAGTGAAGCAGCAAATCACAGGTTTTTATTAATGCGCTCGTTCCGATACTCTATACGTTTCTATAGTAGCGACTTGTTTGGCGGTTGCTCCATATCATCTAAGACTAATAATACACGGAGTTTTAAAAAAGTGCGATGGTGGTACTATTAATTCCCATTAAGTCTGCAGGACGGAGGGCTTTACACTTTGTGGTTTATTGGTGGCATGACAAGGTTTGTTTTGTGTCTTATTAACTTTATGGAAGAGAAAAGAGAGGCTGGGGAGGGCAGGACTGTTTACAGCTGCTATAACATAAGTGATAACCTTGTTTCACGCACAACGATAAATATAACTAAAAACGGAGAAGAAGTATGTTGTTCTTTACTAAACAAAAATTCTAATACTTGGCAAACTGCTGTGTGGTAATAGGACTTAAACGCTTTGTGTCATGATGTTGTTGTAAAACAACCAACGTATCGGCAGTAATAGAAACTCTGCTTCATCACACCACCCCATGTTGAGTATTGTCCTATAACATCATGACATGAAGTGTTTAAATTTTTACAGTCGTCATGTTCAATCAGTCTTATCATGCCTTTTTCTTTCACAGAGAATGCCACTACACCGGCTAATGCCACTGAGACTCCAAACCCTCCATCGCAGGTGAGAGCACACCTTTCTGGATGAATGCAATATTCGTGGCTCCAGATTGGTGCAACAGGAAAGCATTTGCCCTGTTGTCACGAGATCACGAATTCAACAGACATACTGTCTCTGTCCTGTCACAATGACTTTATTCCTGAAAACTGCTTAAAGAAAAAACAAGAAAGCTTGCCAAAGAGAGTGCAGGCTGTGTTGAAGAATAACGGTGCTCATACCAAATATTTAAGCTCGTTAGAATTATCCAAACTCTCTTATTCTGTACGTACATGGATGTTGGCACATGTTACAATAAATCGCTGTATTATCCTAGCAAAATATAAAGAAATGAGAGGTCCTGTGTCCTGATGCGGATCAGGTCGTGATAAAGCTGCCTGATCTGTACCATAGCATATAAATCCAAACCCTGCAATACAAACTTTTATTATAACATAAAAGGGATAATGTTGAAAAAAGTCTGTTTATTATCAATACGTATCAAGTATGGTGGTCTAAACTTCCTCCGTTTTGCTTCACGTTTAAGAGCACGATAACTAATTAAAAGAATGTTTAAAAAAAAAAAGAGTTTTAAAAAAAAATCTCTTGCAAATGTGGTATATTATTTCTCGAGTCCTCTTGTTATGTAATTACAGCATGGCAAAATTACCAGTTATGCTACCTAATGTTCCATAAACCAATTTTTTAATTTTATTCAGATTTGTTTTTAAGTCAATGAAATATTCAAGTTTAAATACAGTGTACTTTACAGTTACATCCAGTCACAAAATATGTTGTAATGCCATGAAATTGAAATATACTATAATTCAATCCAATTCAGTTGCAATAGAGATGGTCGTAAAACATAAAAAAAAGTGTGCGCATGGGAATTGGCACATGACCAAATTGGGAGAAAACAATGGGAAAATCTCTGCAACATTCAAGTTTCAATTATGTGTGTGTGTGTGTTTTTTCAGGGATCCAAGATCGTGGAGATCGTTGTGCCAATAGTGGTAATACTGGTGGTCATACTGATAGCCGTGCTGGTCTTCCTGTTCTGCGTGGTGAGGAAGAAGAGGCAGACGGAGGGAACGTACAGGCCGAGCGCTGAGGAACAGACGGGCGCACGCAGCGCCGAGGCACCGAACGCCCTCAAACTGCCCAAAGAGGAGAGACTCATTTAAAACAAGCTCAGTGCTGCCAGGACGTGGTGTCGAATGCACCAAACATTTCAGAAAAACGAGTCTGATTTCTTTCTAATGACTCACAATAGCACACGGGTGTGGAACACCTGAAGAGCGTTACAGCTGATGGCTGTTGATTGTTGTTGATACACTAAAGGCTCATGACGAGGATCTCTCTATAAAAACACACCCATCATCCTTTCCTGTGATACAGTACAGAAAAAAGAGCTGCATCGAGGTGTCGGCCAATCCGTCGTCGTTAATTCATCTGTGAACTGAAATCCAAGGCATGATCTTCTCTAAAGGTTAGGGGTGTGATTACTTTTGGACTGGAGTTAATGGATGCATGTCTGCCTCTTCCCCAAACAAGACTTTTTCCTGTTCTTTGTTCATGAAGTCTTGCTTTCACCTGCTGCTGTGTGCTGTCATTCAAAGACTATTTTTATATACATATATATATATATTTTTAAAGATTTTACCAATGTTTATCCAGACATCTCTTTTTAAATGTTATTCTTTGGATAGTTAAAATTCGAACCACTAGGAATTACCGCGAGTGATTATTTACCTCACATTTCATTACCATGAGTTTTCCAGAAACGTCCACAATCACATCCCGTTTGTTTTAATCAAACTCATGATGAATGCACTTGAATAGTATTTGAATTCTTTTTTTTTTATTCTTTTTTTTAAATTTTACTACAAATCAATTTAAGCATAAATTATCATTTGGACCTGAAGATCAGTTTATGTAGATGACATGTTTAGTCTTAGATTTCATCCCTCATATCCAATCCTTTTCCGATTTAGATAAATGATTAAACGATTTGATGTCTTTATGTACACACAAAACACAGCCATTAAACCCAAAACAATGATCGCTTGATTACGTGTCTAAACACTTGTATAAACATGCAAATCTGATCAAGAGATAAAGAGGAAAAACAAATATGAGTTGATCCTGCTGGTTAAACACAGCAGAAGACATTTCACATGGAGAAATCTGACAGTTGTATGACTTTGTGTAATAGCAAACAGATATTAAATTATAATTTCAAAAAGATTTTAAAACAGGCTGTGGATTTCTTTTTGTATTTCAGGACAAATCTGCTTAGGATTTTTACATGATATTAAACACAATTAACCCAGAGTCATGTCCAGGTTTCAGATCTGTGGTGTCTTTTCTCAGATTATTCTGGATAGTAATTTTTCATCTAGATATTTTCCAATAATTTATATAGACCACATTCAAATTAACTGGTGCTGCTGAAAGCGCTAAAAGAGAGGACAAGCTAGTGACACAGTAAAATTTAATTAAAAAAAAGTAATATAGTTTAGTGTTGAAACCGCGTTTAAAAATGAAAACAATCTCCGTCTAGACGAGCATTTTAGCTCCATATCAGAAATAATCTCCGTCCATATCAACACGCCTGAAAACACATATCACACGACCGTTTACGTACGCCGTGCATGCGCGTGCCGTTATAAACAGGAAGCAGACTGTCGACTCTGCAGTTGATTGCTTAGATGCAGATCATTCGAATAATAGCCTGCCTCCTGCACATGTAGGCAGTTGTAGCATTATAAAATGCAGAATTTAACTATACAACAGCTGTTAGCAAAGACAAGTTCAGTAACCTGTAAGTCATTACCCATGCTGCATTCACCACTGATAGTCAAGGCTGATGTTGTTTGTTATCTTCAGGGATAAGGATCACGTTAATAGTAGATCACATATATTGTGACCGATAAGATCCAATCAGGAAGCGAACGTGGATGTCTGCGTTATTGCTTCCAAAACTCTACGTTTCTGGGGGTCCACACTAAAATGTTTTCAAACTGAAAGGAGGCCAAACCGCTCCGTTTTAGCGACTGGAAACTCTGGAGTAGTATCATGCGTAAATGTAGCAAAACTAAAAGGTATTCATGTGGACATAACCAGTGGTAAAGCTGTAACTTTACATTTTCCAGCATAGGAAAGTCTTCAGGACAATGGCGTTTTTTTTTTTGCTTTATTAACTTAAGAACAAGAGAAAGAGAGGCTGGTGAGGGAGCAGCTGTTTATAGCTGCTGTAACGTAACTGAGAACAGGAACTAACTTTGCTCTAAAACATTCTAATATAGCTACAAATAACTATAAATTATATGTAAATAATACATCAAGTCATTGTTTAATCAATAAGAATTTCTAAGTGTTGGTAAATTGCTGTGGAGTAAGAGGAATAAAACCCTTCAGGATGTGTTGTTATTGGAAAATAATCGACTTCAGGTTGGGAGCAGTAACTCTACTTCATTTGAGCCTTCATCACGCTGTCGCTGATTATTGTCCTATTATTTTACATGAATGGGCATTAGCAAACCGTGAAGTTTAGCATTCATGACTCATAAATGATGTCAACAAAGTAAATGAACACATGCCTTAATTGACATGTTAGTGTAAATGTTAATGAAATCCACTTGTTTATTCAGTTTATGACTAAAAATAAATCTGATAAATAAGCAAAAATGAGTTACTAAATGTTAATAGTTGATTAAACTCAGGTGTTATTTACTTTATTATTTAAAAAAAAAATCCTGAAGTAATACATGTATTAGATACTTTATGAACTTACTAACTACTTTATTAACATTACCGATGGTGTATTAATGCTGAAGTTCATGGTTTGTTCAAGTTAACTAATGTAACATAAAGTTACCAGGTCGATTTCTTTTCTGCGGTAAATCATTTATTTTTTAGATGAAATGAATACATGAAACCAGCCGGTGGGAATTCGGCTCAAATCTGAAGCAGCACCGCGTCTCTGTTCTTCAGACATTCCTGAGCGTGGCTATAAAGAGGGAAGTCATGCAGCGCAGGTCTATTCCAGGCTTCAGTGTTACAGATGCTGATGAATGTGAGCATTGTTGTAGTCAGTGGCTCAGTGCAGACAGGAACTGGGACAGCCGAGGACTTCTGAGATAGCATGTAACGTTTGGGAAGTGTGCAGGGGTGCTCGTCAGATTCCTGTGTTAGTTTTGCCTTGAAAAAAAAGTGTGAAAAGGTTCATCATGAATGAACAGGGACCAGCAGCTTATAGACGTCATGCCAGGGACATTTGGGCTTTATTTTTACTTTAACTGAATGTAAATGATGTGTCTGAATGGTGGACTGTTTTTCTTTTTCTTTTTCTTTTTCCACTGGAACCAGACAGACACCGGGAATCAAATCACTTGACTCAGCTCATCAGTAAGAGTCGACTCTTCCGGGTTCCAAACGACTCTTGTTCTAAACTGATCCAAGGCGGCGATATTTTGACCAGTGAGAATTGGTTTACTGAATAATTGATGGCGTAAGTCTTGTGTTTCACCGGTATATCTAAACAAAGGCATGGCCGAAGAGTACCGGTGGACTCAGTGGGTCTACAGTGAAAGCGCCCTCTAGGGTGCCCTACAGTAGAAAAAAAAGACAAAAAAAACTGCTGTCGGGTGTCTTTACAGTAAAGAAATCGTCTCAGTTACCCTAACAACTGCTATACAAATCAGAAAAAAGGTGATGTAATGCCCTCTACGGTGCTACTACATGTACAAATCTTGAAGTGCTCTTTTGGGAGCCACTATATGCAAGAAAACATAATAAAGTGCTCTCTGAGGTGCAAGAAAACAGGAGGAAGTGCCCTTAAAGGGGCTACTTTATATGAGAAAACATTATGAAGTACTCTCTAGGGTGCCTTAGAGTGTAGAATGCGTGATGCAGTGCTTTATAGAGTCCCTCATGGGGGCGTTTTCAGCAGAGAAAGTGAGATAAAGTGCCCGATAGACTGCCGTACATTCAAGAACATGAGACGACGAGCCCACGAGGTGTTCATATGTGCCCTCTAGGGTGCCTATACTGTATAATAGGAAAAAAATACATGCCATCCATGTGCACATTATTTTATTCCACCTGTACGGTGTACGGAAGCCTTTTTATCACTTAAGATCAGATATCAAGGTTGTACCCTTCAAAGGGAGCAGTGTATAATCAGGATCATTTCAGAATGCTCCGTCTATCTACCCTATCCTATTCCCCATTTAACACACCTGATTCAACTCATCTGCTAATTAACATTATTCATGAACCTGAAATTGGTGTGCTTGAAAATCTCTCACATTCCTGCTAAACTCTGGGTGCTCTTAGTGCTTATGTCTGTAGCACGAGATAGGAGAGCCTTCACTCGACTTGTTGCAACGGAGAGCTGGAGCATTATCAGGATTAGCGACCTTAGCCGTTAAGGAGCACTGATACATTTATACTGTTTCTAACTGGATGTATGACATCTTTTTTTCTTGCCGCTGCAGACTCGTAACCACTTGTAGCTTGTTTCAGTAACATACTTTGAAAAATATGCACAATTGTCATCAGACTGGTGTCTGAGTCATGCTAATGCTGTGTATGTTGGGTTCAAACCCCTTTGAGATGATGTTACTGGGAATATAAAGAAAAAAAAAAACAACAACAAAAGTTTCATGGATGTAGAATTAGCCTTTATTCAGATCTTGACAGACGTTAAGTTATCACACATCTGAAGGCTTCACAGTTGATATAAATTCTTTTCTTGTGAAAGTGGAGATGATGCAGTGAACTCACAATGTACAAAAACACAAAGACAAATGCAAAAAAAAAAAAGTTGCGCGATTTATTGAAAAGGGCTTTCACAGCTGTAAGGACCATGACTGCGAGTGAAGATGTGGAAAAACCCTTTGCTTATTTTGTTGACTCCTGGTAAGGATGGATGGATGGAAAGTGGAGAAAGGGTGTGGTTTAGATTTAAGCGACCTCCTCTTCGCCCTCCTCCTCGAACTCGCCCTCCTCGGCGGTGGCGTCCTGGTACTGCTGGTACTCGGAGACCAGGTCGTTCATGTTGCTCTCGGCCTCGGTGAACTCCATCTCGTCCATGCCCTCTCCGGTGTACCAGTGCAGGAAAGCTTTGCGCCTGAACATAGCAGTGAACTGCTCAGAAATGCGCTTGAACAGCTCCTGGATGGCCGTGCTGTTGCCGATGAAGGTGGCGGCCATCTTGAGACCTCGTGGCGGGATATCGCACACGGCTGTCTTGACGTTGTTGGGGATCCACTCGACGAAGTAGCTGCTGTTCTTGTTCTGCACGTTGAGCATCTGCTCGTCCACCTCCTTCATGGACATGCGGCCCCGGAAGACGGCGGCCACGGTGAGGTAGCGGCCGTGGCGTGGGTCGCATGCTGCCATCATGTTCTTGGCATCGAACATCTGCTGTGTCAGCTCGGGCACGGAGAGAGCGCGGTACTGCTGGCTCCCCCTGCTGGTCAGAGGAGCAAACCCGGGCATGAAGAAGTGTAGACGTGGGAAGGGCACCATGTTGACGGCCAGCTTGCGCAGATCTGCGTTCAGCTGCCCCGGGAATCGCAGGCAGGTCGTGACGCCGCTCATGGTAGCCGAGACCAGGTGGTTCAGGTCGCCGTAAGTGGGTGTGGTCAGCTTCAGTGTGCGGAAGCAGATGTCATAAAGTGCCTCGTTGTCGATGCAGTAGGTCTCGTCTGTGTTCTCTACCAGCTGGTGCACGGACAGCGTGGCGTTGTAGGGCTCCACCACTGTGTCGGACACTTTGGGCGAGGGCACCACGCTGAACGTGTTCATGATGCGGTCGGGATACTCCTCGCGGATTTTGCTAATGAGCAGCGTGCCCATACCTGAGCCGGTGCCGCCGCCCAGAGAGTGAGTGAGCTGGAAACCCTGCAGGCAGTCGCAGCTCTCCGCCTCCTTACGCACCACATCCAGCACTGAGTCCACAAGCTCCGCCCCCTCTGTGTAGTGACCCTTTGCCCAATTGTTTCCAGCACCGCTTTGTCCTAACAATGGAAAGAAATGCATTTAATATTTTTTAAATAAACAGCCTTATTAAGCCTGGAAGGCATCCCATGTTTGTTTGTATCCTCACCAAACACAAAGTTGTCCGGTCTGAAGATCTGTCCGAAGGGGCCGGAGCGGACCGAGTCCATGGTGCCGGGCTCCAGATCCACGAGGATGGCACGGGGTACGTACTTCCCACCTGAGCACAGAGAGATGGGTTAGGGTGTAAAAACATCTCCAAATATAAACAAATCACATCTGTTACACTGGATTTTATTGAAATTCTGTAGTAGATATTAATTAGGATCTATGCAGAGACTTTTCATCTATCCTAATTATTATTATTATGTAGTGTGTCTATTGTGTAAGTGACATCTTGACATCATTAACAGGAACTGGTCATGTTGCTGCTTGTTACGTGTCTGTACCTGAAGCCTCATTGTAGTAGACGTTGATCCTGTCTAGCTGCAGGTCGCTGTCTCCATGGTACGTCCCAGTCGGGTCGATGCCGTGCTCATCGCTGATTACCTCCCAGAACTGAGAGAGGAAGAAAAAGGGAGGAGAGGCAGGGAGAGAAAAGGGTGCAGGCAAGAGCAAAGTAGAGAGAGAATAACTCAGGTTATAATTCAAATCATGCAAAATGAACAAGAATGTAATTACCGTAAAAAGGGTTGTAAAGTAACTGTGTCATTTATTTATAGGTTAGCCTCACTGCTATATATTAAACACGTCAGCCTTCTGCAGAAAACCTCCGCCATTATGTCATTATGCAAACGAAAATATGTAAAACAAACTAGTTTCTTCTATATTACAAAAATACTCTATAAACATAAAACAATCTGAGTGGCCTGAATTTATTATTTTTTTAAATTCAGTGTGAATATAAATAAAAAAACAAATAAATAAGTGCGTAATAAGTAAGTAAATCAGTAAAAGGATGTTGTTCAAATACAAAATCTTGGAAATAAGTTATTAAATCAGATGTAACAGCGGGTTGTTAAATCAGATGGGATTTTAACTTAAATCAACTTTTTGTCATTTATATATATATATATATATATATATATATAGGCTAGGGTCATTGCTGTTTACTAATGACGTCATCTACATTAGTGCAAAGCTGCAATGCAAAACATAAAAAATAGAAAAAATAGAAACAAAAGTAATAAACAGAATTATATGCATGAAGAAGTTTGTGATTGTAATGAATGACGTATGGATGTGGACAAACAAACAAACAAACAAACGATGTGGGTGAAAAACAAAAATAATAAATAATGTAGTAACACTGAATCAGAATGAATGAAAATAATAAAAAAAACGGATTTCTTCAGAGTCGGAAAATGGCGACAGTGCATGTCTGCAGGAATCTCCGCCGCCCCTGTTCTGCTTCACAACACACAAATCCAGCAGTTTCAGCCATGCAAAACTAATGCATTCATCACATTTGTGTGATATATACACATTCTGTTTATGAAATCCATTGCACAAGGTGAAATCACTGCAAAGTTTCCAAAACTGCGAAAAAAGCATCCTGCCCCTCTACCCCCTCCCCACCCGCGGACACTTTCTAGACGCTTCCTCCACGCAGCCGATGGCGGAAGTCTTTCCGTGTTCTGCATGCAAAGTTCCAATTTCAGCTTTCGTTTAAACATCTGATTGTTTTTTTTTTTTTTTTTTTTACCTTTGCTCCGATCTGGTTGCCGCACTGTCCAGCTTGCAGGTGCACGATTTCGCGCATTTTTGCAGCTGAGAGGAGAGAAGAAGAAGAAGAGGAGAAGAGGAGGAGAGGATTAGAGCGCCAGGCAAGCGGAGAGGAGATGGATGAAGTGACAACGCAGGAAAGAAGCACCGTTATTTAGTCTCAGCAAGTCCACGCCCATTTTGTCAAGCTCTTCCTCTCCACTGGGCCGAAATGCGTGGTGCAAGGTGACGTCATCGCCATGGTAACCAAGAGCGGAGGAGAGAAGGAGGACTCAGAGCGCGTGGAGACATCGGATAGGATGCACGAGACTGCAATGATGAAGTGGGCAAGATGGCGTCTGTGGTCCCTATAAGACACATAGGCAGTGAAAATCAAATCTAACATCTATCACCGGTGAAACTGTTAGTGTTGCACACAGTTTCAGTTCTAGACCATTTCTTCAGGGTGGGCCTGCTGGGGCCCGCCCTTCTGTTAGAGGGGCCTGTTACATTTAGACCTTTAAATTCTCCAAATATTAAGCAATTTCGCTCATCATTGTGGACATAAAGACACAAGACATGTTCAAAGTCTAGATTTTGTTGGGGCAGGGCGACATTAATAACGACGGTCTGAAAGTCGAGAGACTGTGACACTTGAGTTAACCCTGTATCAGGCAGTTCAACGACATATAGTCATCCAGCGTACAGTACAGCATTTCGGTTTAGATGTACATTTGTTCAACCATGCTTGAGGTAATAACATTAACTTTCAACTACATCTCAAAAAACACGTAAAAGACATGAAGCAAGCCCAAAAATGTGAGCTGTGGAAAAGGGAAACACATGTCTTTTTTTCTCAGACTTTGTGCGGGAAACAAGGTATTTCACAGGCATTTCTGATGTATGGACATTATTCACTCTATAGTCACTTTCTCTCTCAGTTTTTAGTGTTTCTTACTATAGAAATGGTTCTGTGCATCTTAGACACACTGTCTGGATTTAGACTTTACATTTGAATTTTTGTGGAAATTTATTCAATTAATTTCCAGTCATTTGATATAGAACAAGATCTCAGTGGCCACAGCATCCTCTGCTCCTCTCCCGAGCATGGGGCTACATGATTCCTGCCTCTAGGTGCAATAATAGCTTTGTAGCAGTGAGGGTGTTCTTCCCCACGACTGCACAACATCAATGATGGAGCGCTTTTTTCAAATCGTTGTTCACTTTAAATAGGTAAATAATATTTCAACAATATTTAAAATGTATGTAAGGCTATGGACGTTACATGCCTGACTTTCTTCATGATTCCTCAGAATATCAACGACAGTAAGTTGTAATTCTTTCATCCAAACAAACAAAAAACCAACTAAACTGTTCTGGTCATCTGTCATTTTGTGGAATTTAAGTTCAGTCTGTCTATTTTTAGCTTCTCCTCCAGAACAAAAATAAAGCTGATATGATAAATAATCCACCTGGTGTTACGGATGTGTGCGACAAATATCAGTGCAACTGCAGATCAAATCTAGGGGGCGTGTCACACAGTGTAATCACCTGACACGACTGTCACTGATTGGCTGCATAACTGTATGACCATTGGTGGTGCTGTTGTGCTTCGTTCCACAGAAATCCAAAACAGTCCTCTTCAAAAGGTTTGTTAACCGCAAACAATCTAATAAACATAAATTGAAGTCATTTAAAAAAAAATGATTAGCCCTGATAGCACAGGTATACCCCCTGTATGTGAGTGTATAAGTAAAATAATAATGGAATAAGGAAACATTTTATTATGAATACCTGAAATCTCCATCTAGCAGTAGTGCTATGGTGAGAAGTTGACACCGATGAGAATCAGGATGAACATTAGTCTCTCCCTGTGTGCTCACAAGCCAGGTGTGTTGCCCAAAAATCCCAAAAATGCTGCTGTGCCTGATTTACACACTCACAGTAACACACGCGCGCACACACACACACACACACACACATACCTCATGTCAGTGTCAGTGAGAATAAACCACCTACAGTAAATGGAGTTGGATCTGATAAACAGACCACTGAGAGTATTTAAACATTTCCAAATGAGCGTTACTGTCATTTACACCACAGCGCTGTTGAATTCTTGAATCTGATTGGTCAGAAGGTGTTGATTAATTTTCTATATCAGCAGCTCTGACAGTAGTGCAGCTGCAAGTCACAGATTTACATTAATGCACTTGCTCTAACATGTTATCATCTCTAAAGCAACAAATTACACAGGCACTGGTACCACGGATGCTCCAAGGAACTGTGTGTAAATGTTGATATGATATAATTTTCTTTAAGGATATGTTAATTTTCAGGTCCATAACACCACCATAATGGATTTGAAATGAAGCAATGTAGACTTTCAGCTTTAATTCAAGAGGTTTAACAAAAATAATTGAATCGAATGAACTATTTAGGAATTACAGCCACTTTTTAATTATTATCCCCATTTTAAAGGCTCAGAAGTAATTGGACAGACTAACATAAATATAAGCATCATTCTTAATACTTGGATGCAAATCCTTTGCAGTCAATCACCACCTAATGTCTGGAGCAGGTGGACCTCACCAAATGCTGAGTTTCATCCCTTGAGATGCTTTGCCAGGCCTTTATTACAGCCACCTTCAGTTGCTGCTTGTTTATGGGTCTTTCTGCCTTCAGTTTTGTCTTCAGTAAGAGAAAAGCAGCTCAGCTGAGCTGACTGATTAGCTGATTTAATTTCTTTGCCTTAAGAAGCTCTTGGGTTGCTTTTGCGGTATGTTTTGGGTCATTATCCTTTATCTGTACTGTGGGGTGCTGTGCTCTCAGTTTTGACTGAATCTGAGCAGAAAGTATAGCTCTATATACTTCAGAATTCATCCTGCTACTTCCATCAGCAGTCACATCATCAATAAACACCAGGGACCCAGTTCCACTGGCAGCCACACATGCTCAAGTCCACCATGTTTGACAGATGGTGTGGGATGCTTTGGATCATGATCTTGATCATGTTTTGTTTTTTCAGCCCAATGATGTCCTCCTTCACTTGGATCAACACCTCTTGGAGTTCCCATGAACAGCCCCCAACTGCAAATTTAACACTTGGAATCAACTCCAGACCTCTTATTTCCTTCATATGGCATGAAATAATGAGGAAACTTAATGCTTATTAGCCTACTGTCCAATTACTTTGGAACCTGTGAAAATGGAGGCGCTATGGCTGTAAAAAATTGCAGTAACAGCTAATGCAATATTTGTGGTTAAATCCCTCGCATTAAAGCTAACAAAATGTCTACGCTTCAATCACACCTTGATGGTTTGGTTTCAAGTCCATTGTGGTGGTGTACAGAGGCAAGACTACAAAAATTGCCTCACTGTCCAAATACTTATGGACTCGACTGTATGTGGAAGGAGTCTCCGGTGTCAGAACTGTGTCACACTCTTCAGGACTTTATCAGTAACAGTTTTTTGTTTCTTTTATAAGGATGAACAGAGAGACTGGTGAGGGAAACAACTGTTTATAGCTGCTGTAACATACTGTAAGTATCACGAGGAGTAAAAGCAACTAACTTGTTTCACAGGCATTCCATTATAACATTATATTTAACTATATTACAAATAATAACATTATATTTAATTGTATTGTTACCAGCCTGAAGATGACGATTTTCCAATAATATCACGTCTTGTTTTGTTGTAATCATCTTATAGATACAATAAACACACACACACACACACACACACACACACACACACACACAAATGTGTATACTGTATACACAAACAAACATTGCTGGTTAATTGCTTTTTACCTAAACATTGGAATGAGGCTGCTGCATCAGCACAGTTTTTGTGTCAGTCTCAGTGACAGTAGAAAAAATGCCGGTGCCGATTTGCTACCACAGGTAAGAATATTTATTTATTAAAATCGGATTCTCTCCGTCCTGCTGTGTCTTGTATCTCTCTGAGTCTGTGTGACTTCAGCATCATCTGCCTAGAGAGCTGTTCAAATCACACACTTCCTCTATCTATATTTAAAATATGGTAATGTTGTTGCGATTGGTGTGTACGGCCATAAAGTGGTTGCATAAGATAAGATAAGATAAGATAAAATGAGATAAGAAAAGATATGATATGATATGATTAAACTTTATTCACCCTGGAGGGAAATTTCCTAATTTATGATTATTCCGTCAACATAGGAAACCATAAAAAATAAAAAATCCCCGTATATATACGCTTTGTTTACTGTCTCATGTCACACTGTGTTTAGGTAATGACTGGAACAAGCTATTCATTCACAATGTATCATTTACCTAGACATTTTTATAGCAATTTGGTTCTGCAGTCTCATCTCCAAGTCTCATAGGAAGGCTTTGCGTTTTTCTGGAAGCTTGTAATAACAGTATGAAATGAAATTACAATCCCAGTGTTTATCCTCTCTACCAACCGTGACGGCACGAGGATGGTCAGTTTGAGGAATTAATTATTTAATTTGTTTTTTCTCTCAGAGTGATGTCCGTCTGTGTTTACTCCACACACTCCGACTGAACAGGAAGTGAAAATAAGAAGCGAGAAAGCAAATGCACTCGCCTGTATAGACCTGCGATAACTAAAGCATGTTATGGTATTTGCAGAACTTGCAAATTCACAGTGATATTATTTAATAAAGAGATGGGTTTAGTAGCTCATCCTGTGAGACTTACTGTAATCTCTAAAGAAAGGGAATGTTATACATTTTGGACCAACTGGAATTTGTGAAGCTGTTCAGAGGCTTTCGGTTATTTTTGCTGGTAAAAGCTAGATCTGCATTTCTCTCTGTTCTGATGGTTTACATCCAGCAGTGTTCAGTTCTTATTTCTAATTGGTCAGAAGGTGTTGATCACTCAAATGGAAGGGGTTTAATTCAATTCAACTTAAAAACAAGTCTAGAAATAATATTGAAGCATTTTTATAAAACGTGTTCTGTGAGTGGAAACGTCAGGGATTGAAATGTGTCTGGCTCTAATAAATAGCCAAATGTTTTAATAATAAGCCTAATTTGAACCTCTCTCTAAGGAAACAAAAAAAGTTATTCGATGGCATTGCACTAAAAAAAACCTTTCTGGTAGCTTTATTTTGTAGAGTAATGAATGTCTGTTTGTTTGCTGTATTCCATTTATTTTACAAAGTAATATGAAACTATGGTGTACGTACATATTTTGAGTCTCGATAAAAGTTTCTACAAATGAACAGGACCATTAAAAAATGTCAAAGCCAGATGTTAAATCGATGATAGAGGAATGTAAACTTGCCCAAAATAGGGCAAAACATTGGTTCCACATTAAGCAAAGCATTCAGGTCATCAAGAGATTTGAACTTCCTGTTTTGTGTCTCGCGTGCTACTCCTCCCTCTCTGCTCTTCCTGAGCATTCAAAAGCAGCTCAAAGGAGCTTTCCAAAACCTGCCGAGCGAGGCGAGCTTGTACCATCACTGCAGACTCGTGTGCCAAGGGTGACAACACAGCACTTCTGCTGTTAGTGTGACAGAAGCCTGACCATGTCTGCCAAGTTGCCTGAAGAGGACCTGTCGTGTCCTGTGTGCTGTGACATCTTCAGCGATCCCGTCCTGCTCCCGTGCAGCCACAGCTTCTGCCGGTCCTGCCTGCAGAACTTTTGGGAAAGCTCAGTTTTCCGGAGCTGTCCCGTTTGCAGGAGAAGAACCTCGAAAAAGCAGCCTCCGAGCAACCTGGCTTTGAGGAACCTGTGCGAGGCCTTCGTACAGACCCAGAGCCAGAGATGTGAGAGCGAGAAGAAGACGGCGTGCCCACAGCACGGCGAGAAGCTGAAGCTGTTCTGCGTGGACGACCAGCAGCCCATCTGCGTGGTGTGCCAAGCCTCGAGAATGCACAAGGGTCACAACTGCGCTCCCACAGACGAGGCCGCGCTGGACTGTAAGGTACTGTTCGGACAGAGGCGCTTTGTGCTGCACTGCTCTGTTGCTACATTGTGTCTGGAGAAAGAAAAAAAAAACGCTGTTCCAAAAGGATTGGTGTGGTTGCTTGAGAGAATGCAGTTAATCAAGTCGGGTCTGACACGATCTTAGTGTGCTCTGGCGGACGAATACGGGCCGAGGCATTCCAGCAGCATCACATCTGCGCTTTGTACCTTTAAAACTCAAACGTTCTTGAGAAGTATTCAATAAATCCACGTGCACATGTGTTTGGGTTAGAACCCGAAAACTTGTATTTCAAACACATGTTTTGGAACCAGAAAATCTAGTCTCTGGAGGCAGAACTCTGGGTTTAACCCAGTGCAATGTGCTTTAGTACATTCTCTATTAACCCTCTATTAAAAGCCAGGATTTTATCATTTAAAATGATCCCACTAATCACTTTTCACTTTCATAAAGTCACCCGGACGTGAAAGGTTACAGAGAACACGAGTCATCTAGGAGTTTGTATGTATATTTATGTGGCTGTCAGTAAGATTTATGGAAGGAGGAAAGGTTTGGCAAGATGCTGTAGATACCAGACTCTTAAAAAAACAGAACAAAAAAAAAAAACCCCACTTTTTAGTTGCAGTGAACAGATTATTTAATATAGATGTCCAGTATAGACAGTTAATTTTGTTAAAGTGACTTAAGTCTCATAATTGAGGTAAATCTTAAGTGCTCTTTAATTTACTTCATAAATTAAATTTTTTTTTAGAAGGCAGAAATGTTTAGTTTTTCTATTCTATTTTGATATTTCCCCCCTCAATTTAAACACAGAATGAATTTCATGACGTGTTATAGTATTATTATTATATTTTCTTTTAAATTTCATGTATACTGCAATAAATGACATGAAAATATTTTGCACAGTCATTATAAATTATAAAGTCGTTACACAGTCAAATTTCTTTAGTAGTTCTGGTTGTGAGATTGCAATATACTAAATGTAGGATTATTAAAACGATTCCTAAATATAATTTCAAGCTTGAAAAAGTTTTTTAAGTGAAATTATCTGGCAGTGAGAATAAGAATAAGAAAATGTAAAGCTTTTAATATCTAACAATAGACTTAATAATCTTATATTTGGTTTATTGCAATCTTATAATAGGACATATTAGATGTATTTGACTACTCAAGACATTTTCACTCGCTGAGATGGCATTTTTTGCAGTGTAGGCTTTGCTTGAGAAATGTTACACGTTATGGTCCACTATGTCATGTATATGTAAAATGTTTTATGTTGACATTTTTTTCATAATGTGGCCCATAGAGGGTTAAATATGGTGCATGAATTTACTGTACATGCTACTGCATGCAGCATACTGTATGTGAGAAGCTTTACACCACAATATTGCGTAACACTATAGAGACTATAACACGTGGATGAACTGTAATAACTTACTCTTTAGTGAGGGTGAAAATTTTTGTCTTAATATCTTAAATACACAGATTAAACCTATGATAATTCCCTGGTCTTGATTTTTTTTAAAGAGAGAGAGAGAGATGTAAAAAACTGCTTAAGGAGTTCAGGACATCATTATTATATACTTAAACACCATTTGAATGTATACTGTAACCCAGACGTCTTACTCATTACATTCTTATCAATCTTATTATAAATCTCAAAGATCATGATTTTCTTCTGAGAAAAAGAAAAATAACAAAGTAAAGAAATAAAGTAAGTAAAATAAGTAAATAAAGAAAATGTACAAAGTTGTAATAAAAGGAAATAAGCACCATGCCCAACTATAACCTTAAGCTTCATAATATTGATACAAATTTATTATTTTTCAAATAATTTTTTTAAACAAATGTGAGACCATGATGGGGGAAAAATTTATTTTAATTAAAATTGTTACTTTTTACTTTTAAACATTATTTTAGACAAAATATTTGACAAATTTTGATTAGCAAAATGTAAATAAATGTGCATTTTAATGATGCATTTTATTTTATTTATCTTTAGAATTCTACATGCATTTTAATGTGTATGGTATAAATATAATATCATGTCAGTTTTAATAATAATAAAAACAATCAACAATAATAATAATAAGATTAATGAGTAGAACAAAATTATGTATAAATAAGGAGGAGATAAGAAACAAATATAAAGAATTGAGCATGATAAATAATATAAATGTGTATGGAAATGGAGTCGTGTAGGGTTTTTTTTCTCACTTTTGCACTTTTGCATTTCCACTCCTACCTGGGTAAGATTTGTACATAAACAAAACCCAATTCTTTCACTTTAGTCCACTTTTTCTGCACTTTTTAACACTTTTCTACATATTTTCTGCAACCATGCTTACAGGAGAAGCTCAAGTCTGCTCTGAAAACACTAATAGACAAGCTGGATGTCGTGATTAAACTCAGAATGACTTCAGCTATGACATTCGAGCATATCGGGGTAATTTTTTATATTCTAAAAAAAAATGTAAATAAAAAAACAGTACAAATAAAACAAATCAAGATTTTGTGTGCTTTAGAGTCAGGCCCAGCTAATAGAGAACCAAATGAAACATCAGTTCATGGAGCTTCACCAGTTTCTACACGAGGAAGAGGAGGCTCGGCTCTCTGCACTAAAGGAGGAAGAGATGAAGAAGGTCTTCGCTATGAAGAAAAGAGAAGAAGAGCTGATGAACAGGATCTCTTCACTCTCAGACATCATCAGTCGCACGGAGCAGGAGATCGCTGCTGATGATCTGACGTTGCTGCAGGTAAAAATATCACCGCCATTCACTCTGGCATTTCCTGGATTTTTTTTTCTAACAGGATAACGTTGTTTATGGCGTGTTAACCGACTGCCAAGAGAACTTTCTTATGCTCTGTTCCTCTTGGCTTCCAGAATGTTCCGTGATGGCTTATTGTGTTTTGTTTCCTTTCACAGAACTTCAAATCTGCCATGGAGAGGTACGTAGAAATCCACCTTTCTATGTTAAAGGACAACTCCACCCTTAAAAAATATTAAATCTGTTTTATTCATATACACGGGTGCTACTTTGTTAGTTACTGATGTACAATGGCCATTAAATAGGAGAAAAAATCCTGAAAGCACATGCTGTGTTTTTGAAACATAAAAGGTTTGTCATTGGTTTTCTAGGTGAAAAATAGCCAACTGATTTTATTAATGAACACTACTTGTTTCTACAGAACTCAGAGCTCACCACCAAATCCAAAGGGGTTTCATGGGGCATTAATGGATGAAGCCAAGCACTTGAGTAACCTGAAGTTCAGGGTCTGGGAGAAGATGCAGGAAGTTGCTCCTTACTGTAAGTACCTCAAAGTAATTCAACACGGCAGTGATGCAGCATGGAGGAGCACTTTTAATCACAATACATATGTACAGATCAGTTAACAGACAGGAGTTTATCTCAAAAAAGAAAAAGTGTCATGGTAGGATGTTGTTATAGAAAGTTAATCAGCAAACAGAACAGTTACAATCCCTAACAGGATTATGTCCTGAATGTTTTTATTCCTCTTATACTGCAGGAATCTGCCAGAAATATAATTTTTTATTGATTAAACAACAACATTTTGTATTTTATTATTCCATTTATAGTTACATGAAATATTGGGAAATGTCCATGAAACAAATCCCTGTTATCATGTACATCGTAGAAACTATAACTAATTGTTTTCTCTCTACTAAGACACTACTAATACAAAAAACTGCAGATTATAATGCTACTGAAACACATAGCACAGAAAGCTAGAAGGGGCCTTGGAGAGCGCAGACCAATGTACCAAGGACAATAGTCGATTCTTCTATGATATTCAAATCTGCAACCACAACCACTTTCTATGTCTGGATATAGTTACGATACAACCATCATATTTCTACATTGGATATGTTTTGTCACTATTGAACTTTACTGCCATCTACTGGATTTTAAGACGACTGACATTGTTGAGCGCAGACATCCGCCAAGCACAAATGATGTATCTCAGAACCTTAGCGTAAGGTTACGAAAAACTAATTTCATGGAGCCGCCCCGTGACTCAGATCCACTCCAAAAGTTAATGGGTTCTTCCTTGGCCCATTCTACACCCTTCCACCAAATTTCATGGAAATTGGTTTTAGTAGGTTTCGCACAATCTTGCTAAAATGCCAACAAACGAACAGAAAGACAAACAAACCGTACTGAAAACATTACATTTTTGGCACTGGTAACAAAGTTGACGTTTGAAAGCTTTACCTATGACTGTTACAAAGCTCTGACACTAGAGAGTCCTTGCTTAAGAATTAATGCTAATTAAATATCTGTGCACAGAAAACTTCACCACATCAATGTTTATATAATTTTCTTTGTTAAATTTAACATGGAGCAAAAGAATTAGTCCTTCTCACAGTCTGAATCATTTCTCACTCAGTTCCTGTGACTCTGGACCCGAACACAGTGCACCCGTGTCTCAGGCTGTCAGAAGACCTCAGCAGTGTCCATTACAGCAGCCTAGGTCTTCCTCTTCCCTCCAATCCTGAACGCTTCTGTGTCAGTGCAGAGGTTCTCGGCTCGACAGCCATCGGCTCTGGCACGTACGCCTGGGAGGTGGAGTTGGGAGAGAGTGCTGATTGGATCATGGGCATAGCCAGCATGTCCATTAAGAGGGACTTGGAGGTCCCTGCACGCCCGGAGAATGGGTTCTGGACGCTGTGCTTGCGGGACGGAGAGTATAGGGCCATGGAGTCTCCTGTAAGGACGCTGAAGGTGGACAAGAAGCTGCAGAAAGTGCGAGTGGAGGTGGACTGGGATGCAGGGGAGGTTTGTTTCTCCTGTCCCGAGGACAGGCAAATGCTGCACAAGTTCACACAGACATTCACGGACGAGGTGGTGCCGTATTTCTACACACAGAGTAAAAAGCCTCTGAGGATTGTACCACAACTGGTGATGATTTCAATGAAGAAAAACTGAGATAGATGGAATGAATGTGTTAACAGGAAGTAGCTTATGCTTTGAGGTACTAATAAGAAGGTTACGAGTTTAAGAGGTTAAGAGTTCAAAACTCACCACAAAAAAGCTGCCAGTGTTGTGTCCTTTAGCCAAACCTTTAATCCTTAATTACTGATGTGCATTCTCTCTCAACTTGAGTCATTTTGGTGGAAAAAATCAGAAAAAAGAGTAAAAATGTATGTGTTAAATCAACTGTCATAGCCCAAGAGTGGAGTTTCCTGTCTTCCTGTTCCCCAGAATCCTAAGAACTAGTGTCACTGAATCTTTAAAGTCACCCAAAACACACTTTTAGCCTAAACAAGGAATTTAGATTTTATGACTACGTATATAAATGTGACTGCACTGCCTTCTTTATGATACTGTGGTGTTGTCAGGTGAACATTTGCATATTAGAATCCTATTGGCTCTTGTATTTTATGATGTAATAGCAGCAATAACACATTCGGCACTAGCACAAATTTTATTTTTCACTCAGATATTTAGCCTCCTTGTGTTCCTGAAATAATAACTCACTCATCTTCACGAACCACTTTAACTTGGTCAGGATCCCAGGTGTCTGTCCCAGGAACACGAGATGGGATCGCGCCCAGGATGAGATGATGGTCTGTTGCAGGGCATCAATCACACACATTCACACCAAGGGCCAATCTAGAGTCACCCACTAGTGGGTTTTTGGGAGGTGGGAGGAAACCAGAAAGTATGGAAGTAAACCAGATGGACACAAGGAGAACATGCAAACATTCCAGAGCTCAGGATTGAACCAGGGAATCTGGAGCTGTGGGGCAACCCCTGTCCCACCATCATCATAATAATAATAATAATAATAATAATAATAATAATAATAATAATAATAATAATAATAATATTAAAAATGTGATCAATGAAGAACATTAATCTTTTCATAAATATTGGATGACTGAGAATAATGAAATATATATATATAGTACAGAAATATAGTATAGTGTGTATTATTCATGTATTTAATTTTTTTTTTATCTCCTCACTGCTCCTGGACAGCTGCTTAAATAAGAACAATAGATTTTGTGTACATCAGATTTTATTTATTTATTATTACATGAAGGAGTCAAATATATAAATATCATCCAGTATCCAATGACTGTTAGATATATCAACTGTGAATAAATATGTGGTATAGTACACATTATAGTCTACATTAAGAAAAAAACATCATTTGTATGCATTATAAGTGTTAAATATTTACAGAGTGAGCCAGTCAGTACAGATAAGACCTGAAAACAGAACAGATTGGAATATTATGGTACTGATGTGTGAGCATGAAACACACGATGGCGCCATAATTCCACTCAGAGAAAGTTTTAAGGTTGTAATTGTTTAATCCATATTCTGCGTCTCAGATCTTTAAAATCATGGGTTTGTTAAATAGTATTCCAGCTAAATGCTACCAAATGGCTTGCAAATGCTGGTACAAGGAATTTGTTTCTGGAATTAAATTCAGAAGATTAGAAAATATTTATTAAAAGAACATTTTATTCACACAAAATGCACATACTATGTAAGTACGGGAAGAACGGGTCAAAAACATTGTATAAAATAAATATTAAACACAATTATTTGACTCAGAAATCAACGGTAAATAAATAAATAAATGTATTTATTAATTTGATGTATGAATTATTAATACCATAATTAATTTTTTTTTAAATTATTATCAATTTTTGATTTTTTTTACAGTGACTTTTTTTAAATGTCTTTTACAGTGGATGTACCTTAATTTTAACTAAAATCTTTCTATTAAGAACTCACTTTAAAAATTCTTAAAAGGTGTTTAAAGGTCCACTATGTAGGATTTAGGGGATCTGTTAGCAAAAATGGAATATAGTATTCATAAGTATGTTTTCACTATGAATCATTGTGTTTTTATAAGCTTAGAACAAGCCCTTTATATCAACATAGGGAGCGGGTCCCCCTCTACAGAGCCGCCACGCTGCGCCGCTACAGTAGCCCAGAACGGACAAACCTCTAGGGAGCGCCTTTCATGTTTTGTGTTTTTGCAAGTGGCAGCGTGAATCCAGAAGGAAGCACAAAGAAGAAGAAAGGAAGACAAGAAAGAGAGGAATCAGTGTTTGCTGGAACTGGAGAACCCAAATTTTAAAAAATGGAGAATCATACTTATTATTTTGCACAGAAAAAGCAAAGGAGTGTTAATGTAAGTACTTGGAAGTGCGCTACGGGCTCCTGACGGCCACCGTATGCTCTGATAAACGCTTGGAAAGGGAGGGGTAAGAGAGGGGCATTCAGGGGGCTGAATCCTACATGGTGGACCCTTAAGAAACAATCATTAAATTGCACTCAAATTACAGATGTTTGGTTCTGCTTATTTTTTTTGTGCATGAATAAAACATTTTTAAGATCTGTCATGACGGGGAACCAAAGCACAAAATGGTGATTGTATGGATATATATTTATAAGCAGTTAAAATACCAAGTTAAGTGATTACAGTGCAATTAAAAACAAGTTCAGTACATTCTAGATTAGTTTACTTTTTTTAGATACCATTTTCAATCAGCGTTTTGCCAAGGACATCCCAATTTTTGGAATTCCATCCCCACATGAAAACATGTGGTCTGAATTTAAGTAGACCGGTTCAAGAAGTTCAAGAAGTGTAGAGGATGGGCCGAGTGTGCTCAACTTTGTTAGACACTGCAGGTAGAGTCTCAGCACAGTTATTGTCTACAGCAGCAGCTTTGCCAAGAGTAAAAGTGCCAATAATTTTGCAGAGATGAATCACATTATCTTAAAATCTTTAGGCTCAAAATAAAACTAGTTGCACATATTAACCATATCATTATTATATTCATATTGTTAATTTTTAATAAGGGTGCCAATAATTTTGGACCTGACTAAAACTTATGGAGTGTTTTCAAAATCTGGACCAATCTGGGTGCTCCAGTCTTGTGGAGCTGTACACGCTCTAAGCTGGTGATTGCTCTGTTTTTTTTGTACAGCAGAGCTTCTTTACCAAAGACTCGGGCAGGAAGGGGATCTTCTCCAGGCGAGACAGGTAGACAAGCGGCTGGATGCTGCTGCTGATGTTCAGGAAGGCGTAACCCACAGGCTGGACGTAGCAGGTGAAGGCCAGGGGCGAGTAGTGATCCTGGAAGGGAAACAGTGCCACCAGAGGGAGGTAGTTAAAAATGATTATGCACAGGATGGAGAGCACCATCTTGAAGGCCTTCTTCTTCATGGGGTGCATCTCGTCTTTGCCCGCACCTCGTGACCGCTTCAGCGCCCACAGGATGGAGATGTTGCAGATCACCATCCAGGCGAAAGTGGCCAGGACCTCTCCTGTGAAGACCTTCTCGAAGTTAGGGAGGCCGCCGATGGTTTTAGCTGAGGCATAAGCGAAGGTGAGGCAGAAGACTATCAGTGTCAGACCAATCCTGTACTTATTGTGCTTCAGCTGACCAAAAGCAATCGGAAAGACCACAGCGACAAAGCGGTCCAGACAAATGCAGGAAAGGAAGAGCGGCCCACTCGTGTCCTTTACGCCGTAGGAGAACTTCAGTGCGGACCAACCTTCCTTGCTCTTCCAGTAGAAGAGGTTGAGGAAGCTTATAGGAACCATAAGACCGAAGTAGGCATCCATGAAGGCCAGGCAGCCCAGGAAGATGTCGGAGGTGGACGGCTCGTTCCGGTTACGCATCAGGATGGTGATGACCAGGATGTTGGCTGGAAATCCTATCACTATGTTGAAGGTTTGCACTGTCAGGTCGAACAGGATGCCTTCCACCATGTTGTCACACCCATCAAACACACTGAAGGGTTTAGGGGTCGTGTTCAGCACCAGAGGGGCGGCAGTGGGATCGACTGTGAGGTTCATTCTGAAGTCGAAGTCGTGTGGCTTCAGAGGAGCCGATTGTGGTGAAGGAGACTCTGATGGACAAACCTATAAAAAATAAAATAATAATATACACTACCAGTCAAAACTTTGCACACACCTTCTAATTCAATTTTTTACTTTATTTTTATGACTTTAAAAGAGACTGGATAATGATGGACTGTTGTTTCTCTTTACTTAGTTGAGCGGTTGTTGA